>SDVV010020805.1:0-13252 GCA_016164225.1 Gammarus roeselii | reverse complement strand
ATATATGTATGTATACGTCTAATGGCCATATTTGTATTCTTGTGAAAGTGTTACTTGAATGCGAGGCCTCATCCAATATCACAAGTCAGAACTACAGGATAAAGGCCCTAGTAGCTGTAACTCGGAACCACACAATATGTCAATTCATTTTTTGTAACACCCTCCGGTGGTGGCTGTTAATTATTCGCCTTTGAATTAGTTCACAAGGAAATAGTCTGTCCTTTTCAGAAGATATACAAGGGTATCCAAAACCGTGTTCTATAGGAGAGTTTACTGAGGCGCCTGTAGTGACTGCAAAATCCGTTACCTAAACACTATAAAATATGATGAAATAATAGATTGTGTCTCTTATCCGTGTCACAGTTATGCGAAGTTTTTGTCTCTACCTTAATAGATTGTGTCAACTATCCGTGTCACAGTCGTGTAAAGTCCATGTCTCTACCTTAATAGATTGTGTCACGTATTCGTGTCACAGTCATGTAAAGCCCATGTCTCTACCTTAATAGATTGTGTCACGTATCCGTGTCACAGTCATGTAAAGCCCATGTCTCTACCTTAATAGATTGTGTCACGTATCCGTGTCACAGTCATACATACATATATACATATGGCAAATTTTAGCATATGGTCAATTTTTTATCAACATGAAAACGTTCGTAGAAAAGTTAATTGATTCGACAATATATAGTTTGAAATATTTGCTCATGAGGGGTGTTTAATTGAATGTAAAAGAATATCAGTACTCTCTAACATTATTGAAAATGATTTTGATTCAGTTCACATAACTTAGACTCAACAGGCGAGTTAAGTAAAATATATGTTGAACTTTATTTTACATAATCATTCCCCATTGTGACGAATTCATTCAATAAATCTTGCTGTATTTTTAACCTAAACTTAAACCGAAAAGCTTACCAACAGTATATGTTATCTTATGTATGAGAAATTTTATGGCACAATTATTTTTTCTGGAAATATATTTACGTGTGAATGATTTCGGATGATATACGCCCAGGGCCAATATTCCAAAGAAACACATATGGCCAAAGTCATTGATGCGGCTTTCTTTGGTTTACCTTCTTCGAGGGTAAATAGTGAAGGTATCGAAGCGCTGTTTATATTGATTAAAGACAACAAGTAGCTATCAACAAACGCTTCTGTAATTTTTCCCTCTACTTGTATTGCTGTACGTATACATAATTATCATGTTGAATGTTGCGTGAGAAATTTGTTCGAATGGAGATTCCATAAACATATCGAATCGTGTTTATCGTTTGGAATTTACTGGAAACGTATAGGATTTTATTTATGCTTTTATGATCACGGTCGGGTTCGGGTTCGTTTTGCAGATATATTTCTTACAAGCTCTTCTAGCTGTCACGCAACCAGGAATAAATGATTTATAAGGATCCAGCAGTACATGAACATATGTTTTATGTTATGTTATCTTTCGTTTTCTAAATCAATGACATATTTGAAGGCCTATAAGTCGTACGCGTATATGCCCTTGAACAAAAGAGCCAGACAGCCTTCACTGGCCTGTGATTGCAGCTGCGGCACAAGCCTTCGCCTCTCACACTCATCGACGTGAGATCTTTGGAGTACAACCACCTTCCCCACCCCAGGAGGTGAGTGATAGTCATAACGTCAGTGTCTTATGATGATGCAATGAAAAGCATTCAATCTCTCGGTCACGAGTCTGACGCGGCTACCATTACACGGCACTGCTGAAATTGTTACACTTAGCGAAATGGGTACATGAAGTTTAAACATTACGCTGCAGAAGATACTACTGTCACACTTATTGCAGGGCAGTATCTGTCTACCGAGATGTTTGACTAGCCTTTGAATCACAGTGCTTAGTTCACAATGACTGGCACCCATTCCAAACAAAGTTCACTTATTGATTTTCAAAACATGAACTTAGAAAAACAAACTTTCCGCCCCGTGACTTTTACCAATTTTATTTAGCGCGAAGGCAGCCTTTTGGAACCTTCCAGTTCGTGCGCGTGACTGTCTCTTCTAGAAGGTATCGCTCTGCTGTGCATCGTCAGTTCGATTGCCCTTTTCCCTGATTATACGACAACAGACGTGGGTTGAACTAGGTGAGGTCGTTTCTTGAATCGCCTGCAACTTTATGTATTATTGATTATACCATTTTTAACAATTCACCATGTTTTATGTTGAATCATAGTTTGTTTTTAACTTGTTGCCCATATGGATTTCTATACAATTTATCTGGCATTGCCATTAGTTATTTTCCATTTCATTCCTTCTCAAAACTGTTTTAATTGACTCTCTTATTTCATAGGCCACTGAAGAAAGTTTTGCACTTATTACAATTTAAATTTCCTCATTGTTTTTTAGGGAAAAAATAACAAATTTTTATGTTCAGAATGCGTGAATAGCGAACACTTTTTTCGATCCCCTGACCAAGAGCAAAATAAAAAAGATCCTGCTCTGCAATATGGCTTTAATAAGTTCGCTTTGTTTGCCTCAAAACCAGTCAAACTTTGCTAATGACTAACTTTTAACTCAGACGCACGGAATTTTTATCCGTGGAGGGGAATCCTCCCGCCGCCATCTACTCGAATCAGGATAACCGAGATTTCCTCAGAAATGATCTTTGCTAGGTTTGGTCGAGTATTTTTTTTACTTAAAGTCCGTCTACATTATTTTTAGCTTGTAACTTGCTGCATGTTTTTCGATTCATCTGCAAAGTTAAATAATACTGATTTATTTGCTAGTGATGTAACCCACTGTGTTTATTTTACCGAAGTAGAATTAACATGCGCTGCCAGGCAGTAAATATTTTATTCACGCTTCTACACTTATATCAAATAGTCTCAATTTTGAATTCAGCAGTCTGTTGGACATAATCGTCAGGAGGCATGTATCGCCGTTTTGTGCAATGTTACTAAATCTAAGGCTGAAAGTAGCGGTTGAAGACAACAACGCGTATGGGCGCCCAAGGTGTCGTCTATTGATCAGAACTCTTGTAACCCGACGATACTTTCGGCTTTGCATCGAACCGAATTTTACCCAGAAACTTTTGTGCCCACATTTAAAGGGCCGTCAAGTATTCAATCTGTAAATATTATCCACAGCACACGACGATTCGTGTCCATTAAAATTGTTTTTGAATGTCTTTTGTGTAAATAAAATTATTTCGTATTTTTTCTCGCATATTTTATTTCCCAGAGCGTGTTCTCAATAACGAAGTAACGAAGTATGTGAACAAGCGTTTGGTTGCGTGTTTACGCTACTGTGGGCTATGTTCAAATAATAATGTAATGTTAATCCATATTGATGTTTCTGTACGGTAACATCAAGATGAAAGACTTAAGAGTCACACCTGAGACATCGTCACAAGTGTCTTGGTTCTTATAAGTTGTATTCAATTATGTATTTTCAGCAGAACATCCATTGAGCGTTCTGATTCACGCGAGATGCTTCCTCAGCTGTTCAGAACTTTGTATTATTTCGCTGTATGAGTTTGCCTCTTGATGGGTTTGATGCAAAGATTACAAATTTCGTAGAGTCATTGTTCCGTCAGCGCTGTTACGGCTCGCTGGATGACGCTGTTTTTGGCACGGCGGTTTAGCTCATCCTAGTCAAGTTAATCTTATTTCATTGTCTAGGTTACCTTACTCTCATCGCTCGACCCTTCTTCTGTATTCTTTAATTTAGGATCCAGATGATTTGATGGCATGTGCCCTTTTGAATTTGCAACATTTCGCTTTAAGAAATTGCGCTTACTTGGTTTGAGTCTCAGCAACAATATATCGTTTCTAGTTGTGGAACGTGACTTCCAAATGTGCTCTATATTTCCTTTGAGTCTCTCAAGGTTATACTAGCGGATAGGGGTTGTTCTGTAATAGTTATGATAGGCATGTTCTTCTATTGCTTCCAAAACTCCGTATTGTTATTATGGCACTCTTTCAGCATAATTCCACAATAAGGAGAAAACGTATAAATTGTGTGATATTAGGGAAATTCTAAGCTAGAAATTCAATGTGGTGTAACTCAAGCACAATTGTACGTTATTGCCTCCTTGTCATCTGATGTTCCTTTTTTGGTTTTCCATTTATGAGTGTGTTTATAAATAAAAAGCGATTTCACAGTAAGAGGTAATCAGTGCTTTTCTATGGTGGAACTTCCTCGACTTATACAAAAAACATTATACAAGCCCACGCGTGGGTTGAAGGCTCTCTTCAAACTTCTAAATATTGAAAACCTGAATTGAATATTCATATTCATAATTTTCATTCATTTACATCATAAAAAGTATTTAGTATCTTCAATTCCTGTTGCGTTTATGTTATTGGAAATCCTAATATTCATTCGATTACGGAATTTACTTTTTTCTATTAATCACTATAAATTACCCTTGTGTATTTTTGATTACATTGATTGTCACCTTGAAACATATGTCAAAAATGTGATCAATAAGGCTCATATCCTTAATTTTTCATTATTTGATTAGCATTTAAATTTATCCTTGTTTTCCTCGGTTTTTCATCGTGTCTATAAAGAGTTGCGTTAGTGTTTCATTGGTGTTGGCTACCCCAAATAAGTTCACCATGAATTGACCCACAAAGTGCTCACAACATGATTCTTTTCCACAAGCACTTTGCTTCTTCTGAGTGGCAAATATTAGTAAACAAATGCGAAATGTACTTTCCTAAGAGTTTAAACCATCTGTAAATTTACAAGTACTAGCTTGAGCTGATTAAAATTTCCTGCCTTATTTTCTTTTAGGTTGCGTGAAATGTGTCGTCTTGCTGGCCTCTCGTCCCTTTCTTGCGTCCCTCATTGCGAAATGTCTCACGGCCACACGAGCAGTGCTTTTTTTGTTCTGTTCTCAGAACTTGTTTGATCCTCTTTAATCTAAACGAGCGAGAGATTACAAGAGTTTCCTCCGACGCATCTGAAGGACAGAGACCAAGAAAATGACTTCCAAATTCAAACTTACTGGCGAATTTCAGCCGATGAAAAGAGCGCAGGGGATGTTCTCTATTTCTCTTTTAAATTGTTATTTGTGTAAGAAGTCTACTTCCATGTCTCTGATGTTGAAGAACTAAATTGAATGTTTGATTTTCACTATGAATAAAACTGAAACACGATCTTCTATTAGCTGAAAATATTTTAGAGTTGTCAATGTTTAGAATAAATAACTCCATGAGTGATTCGTTTAATTGTAAATATTGCGTATCTGTTCTGAAACAATTTTAAATGACTTTAGTATCTCCTAGGAGTTATTGAATCCCCGAGTTTAGGCTGTGTACTAGTTTATGTTTTTTATTTTTAAAATTAATTAGTCTATACTTGGGCTTTCCAGTGACCAGGAAACTGCCATTCTGTTACGAACCTTCCCACGCCGCAGCCAGCCACATAGAAGCGTGACACACAGCCGCTTGCCCCACAGCAACCAGCCGCACAGCAGCCAGCCACATTAAAGTGTGACACACAGCCGCCTGCCACACAGCAACCAGCCGCACAGCAGCCAGCCACATAGAAGCGTGATACACAGCCGCCTGCCACACAGCAATCAGCCGCACAGCAGCCAGCCACATAGAAGCATAAAACACAGCCGCCTGACACACAGCAACCAGCCGCACAGCAGCCAGCCACATAGAAGCGTGACACACAGCCGCCTGCCACACAGCAACCAGCCGCACAGCAGCCAGCCACATTGAAGCATAACACACAGCCGCCTGCCACACAGCAACCAGCCTCACAGCAGCCAGCTACATAGAAGCATAACACACAGCCGCCTGCCACACAGCAACCAGCCGTACAGCAGCCAGTCACATAGAAGCATGACACACAGCCGCCTGCCACACAGCAACCAGCCGCACATCAGCCAGCCACATAGAAGCGTGACATACAGCCGCCTGCCACACATCAATCAGCCGCACAGCAGCCAGCCACATAGAAGCATAACACACAGCCGCCTGTCACACAGCAACCAGCCGCACAGCAGCCAGCCACATAGAAGCGTGACACACAGCCGCCTGCCACACAGCAACCAGCCGCACAGCAGCCAGCCACATAGAAGCATAACACACAGCCGCCTGCCACACAGCAACCACCCACGCAGCAGCCACCCCACATCAGCCAGCCACAGAACGGCCAGCCACACAGTAGCCAGCCACACAGTAGCCAGCCACACAGCAGCCTGCCACACAGCAGCCAGCTACATGGCAGCTAGTTACACAACAGCCAGATATACAACTACCAGTCACTCAACAGTCAGCCACACAGCAGCCAACCACCTAGCAACCAGCCACACATGAACCAGGCACACAACAGCCAGCCACACAGAAGCATGACACACAGCCGCCTGCCATACAGTAACCAGCCGCACGGCAGCCAGCCACAAAGCAGCTATCCTAAAGCAGCCAGCCACACAATGGCCAGCCACACAGCAGCCAGCTACACAGCAGCCAGCCACACAGCAGCCACCCCACAACAGCCACCCCACAACAGCCAGCTACTCAACGACCAGCAACACAGCAGCCAGCCACACAGCAGTCAGCCGCACAGAAGTCAGGCACATAGCAGTCAGCCACGCAGCAGCTAGCCACACAGCAGCCAGCCACACAGCAGCCAGCCACACAGCAGCCAGCTACACAGCAGCCAGTTACACAACAGCCAGATACACAACTGCCACACAGCAGCCAGCCACCTAGCAGCTAGCCACACAGCTGCCAGACACACAGCAGCCAGACACACAGCAGCCAGCCACACAGCAGCCGCCCGCACACAGCAGCCATGCACACAGCTGCCAGCCACACACCGGCCAGCCACACAGTAGCCATGCACATAGCAGCTAACTACACAATAATCAGGCACAAAGTAGCCAACCCCACAGCAGCCAGTCCCACATTAACCAGCCACATAGCATCGAGGCACACAATAGCGAGCCACACAACAGCCAGTCGTACAACTGCCGTCCCACAACAGTCATCCCCACATTAACCGGCTTCATAGCAGTGAGTCACACAATAGCCAGCCACACAGCAGCCAGCTACACAGTAGCCAGTCTCCCAGCAGCCAGCTACACAGCAGCCAGTCGCACAACTGCCAGTCATAAAGCAGAAAGCCATACAGCATCCAGCTACGCATCATCCAGCTACGCAGCAGCCAGTTTCATAGCGGCCAGCTATACAGCAGCCAGTCGCAAAATTGTCAGCTACACAGCAACCAGCCTTAAAGTTGAACGCCACACAACATCCAGCTACACAGCAGCCTTCCACACAACAGCCAGTAGCAAAACTGCCACCCCCTCAGCAGCCAGCCCCGCATTGACCAGCCACGTAACAGCGAGTCACACAACGGCCAGTCTCACAGCAGCAAGTCGCACAACTGCCAGCCACACAGCAGCTAGCCTTAAAACAGAAAGCCACACAGCATCCAGCTACACTGCAGCCAGTCTCACAGCAGTCAACCACGCAGCAGTAATGAACTCAGCAGCCAGTCACACAATAGCCAGCCATAAATCGGAAAGCTACCCAGCATCCAGCCCCTAAGCAGCCAGCCCCACAGTAGCCAATGACAGTTGTCAGCTACACAGCAGTCAGCTACACAGCAGCCAGCCCCACATCAGCCACCTCACAGCAGACAGCCACATAGCAGCCAAGTACTCAGCAGTCGAATAGTCGCAATCTAAGACGTGGAAGCAAAACACCGCTCCAGCAAAACAGCAACAAACTGCCTGTCATTGCGGGCTGTGGCGAGGGTGGCAGACAAGACGCTAAGGACACGTGGAGGCTCTTCACTACGAGTGATCCCTAATAGCCTCTTTTGGTCCTTCCAACATGGGGTGCAGGACTTTGATGGAGGGAGCTTCTTTGGTCAGCATTGCGTTGCAAGCCTATTTATACTGCATCTTTGTAAGTGAATTTGGTATGTTTTCTTTGCTCTAGCGGACGGGACTATAACAGGATCAAGATAAGAAATAATATTTGAAATAAATCTAGTACTTCATAAATTTCAGAGTTTCATCGTTATTAATACCGTTTAGCGGAATATATCACTACTCTACCGCACTGTCCGGAAAATTAAATTTATATGTCTACAAATTATTTTTCCACTTTTATTTTCTCACAACATTACCCAACAGTCAAGAAGTTGACGTTACGATACATTCCGACACTCTTTGCTCCGCTAAAAGGAGCATGAACGGAAGAATCAGAGCATGCTTTGGCCGTGCAGTTCAGTCCCAACATGCCCTCGATGGCCAGCAACAATGTAGAGGTTGCCGTGTGTAATACTGACACCACCGACCAGATTTGCTACCTTATTTGACAGCTCGCAGCTCTCGAAAATTGAGTCTTTGGATGTTACAGACGCCACTTTAGAGTCTGAGGCTCTTGAATGTCTTCGAGGGTTGTTGGCGGGTCGAGGTCCACCTTTACAAAGGGGCGGACTAGTTTGTTTTGGGGATGCTGATTTACTCTGCTGGTTCTTTTGCAGTCTGAGACACAAATCTGGAGTCGATTGTATGAAACGCTGTCGGGAGCTCTTGACATCTGGTTCTAGTATTGTAGTCCTTGACATCGTGTTCTAGTGTGACATCTTCTAGTGTTCTAGTCTTGGACATTTTGTTCTAGTTTTCAATCTTTGACATCTTGTTCAAGTATGAAACGTAGTCAGGAGGTCTTTGACATCTTCTAGCGTTCTATTCTTGGACATTTTGTTCTAGTTTTCAATCTTTGACATCTTGTTCCAGTATGAAACGTAGTCAGGAGGTCTTTAACATCTTGTTTTAGTGCTTTTCTCAAGACGGTCTGCTACACAGGACCTTTGGTACATTAGTTCGAGTATGTTTTGTTCTTGTTCTAATGTTACATGAAACCAATCGGCCAGTTAATTTTGTAGGCAGATTGGTTAATATTTGTGTTTAACATTTATTGTGAAGCAACTTTTTGCTTGTTATGAATAGTAACTAAAACATTTGAAATAGTATAATGCATTTTTTCAATGTATTGGTCTATACATATATTGTTTTGTGTTACAATTTCCAACAAATCCCTATCACACTCACATTACCACCTGTGGATACGCAACTCATCGCAATGACTCTCATACTCGCATTAGCAATTGTGGATCCCACATCTCACCGCAATGACTCACAGGTCCAAAAAGGTATTAACATCAGCCACCTATGATATTAACCCTCATATCCATGCTATTAACCTTTATATCCATGCTATTGACCATCATAGTCATGATCTGGCATGCCCAACGGCTCGATGTCATCAGTTACAACTGAACTAAATATGAACGAATGGACTGCGTTTTGCTTCATTACTTGTCGGACTATTCGATGACTAAAAACAAAATCCGTAGGTGTACAAGAAGTCCTAGAACGACAACGTCTGATTTGGACGAGGTGTTAATGGGCCAGAAACAAGACCCTCTTCCAGTAATGTCATGCCGACTTCAATTCCAGTATTGTTCAGAGATATCCCAGACAGGAATGGTCGTCGGTGTTATGATGTGTTTGAGGGGAAAATATGTGTAGGTGAGAATTACACTGGAAATATTTGGTGCTAAAGAATAACTGGTCCGATGTTTGTAGTAAGTTAGTGTTAAACTTGACGCACATGGCAATGGAAGTGCATAACAAAATAATCATTGAGCTCTATTATTTAAACTTTCAAACTCCATCTTCGGCACACATACGTGTATATTCCTGATTATTGAGTATTTAATGGGTAAGAAAATACACTGATTTCGATCAATAAATTGTTCGGTTTTTGATGCCCAACTTGCATTAGCAATGAACGGCTCCGTAAGACTGCGCCAATACTGAACAAGTCCCTTTCCAATCACCCACGGCACAATTCCTCTAGTATGTTGCACATGAAACGTCATTGATCCAGAAAAATCTCCACCGATTTGTCGTGTACGCATCAAAGTTAGGAAACTTTTTTAGGAGCTTTTGACTTGTCAAAGGACCCCTCGAAGTTTTTTCGTGTTCAGAAACACGATTGTGGCCTCAGTGTATTTGAAGTGCGGACGACTTGCAATGCAAGCAACCAGCTCGAGAAAGATCGCCATTGAAATCAATAGCATAGCAGAAAAGTATCAACTTTAGAGGGGAAAACTTTTGTGTCGTCTCGGCCTTGACTGCGGAGTATCTGCCGAGAATGGGTGTGCGTTGCGAGAAATAGTGTAGATGTATGCAAATCATCATTTACACATTGGAAATTCATACAAACGTTCTGAAAGAGCAGATTACACGGTTTGATTACAAGGTTTACGTGTGTGGGTTCGAAGTCTACTTCCTCTCATTTCCATTAATTACAAAATGGCAATAAAGTAAGTGATCTTTTGCAAGTGAAATATACAAATGAATATTTTTTTTTATAAAGATGTACATCATTTCACGCGATAATATGACGAACTGAAAGTTATTCGCTTCAACGCACGAACGACAGAGAAGCACAGATTCAAAACCCACGATATTGATGCGTAAATAACCTCATTTGGGGGTTTTAACCTCTTGAATTCGCCTCTGACGGCAACAACTGAGTTTTTGTTCCAATTATTTGTAGGAACTTCCTGTATCTCTGATCAACAAAAAAGGTTGAGTTCTTTTCACTTTCGCTAATTTCTCATACGTTGTATCGTGACTGTACCTACTTACCGTTGGCAAGTTTAAGAGTAGGCTGCTAGCAGAGTGTCTACGTTATATCTATGATATAGTTTGTTCCATATTGTCCGTGAGTATGAATGAGCCATCTACCTTAATTTTCTTTGAGACTAACAGATAGTTGCCATTTGAGGGGTTCTTGTACTTGTTTACACTGTTATTCCTTTATTGTAGGCAAGCTACTCGAACTCACATTGAAAGGCCGTATAATTATGCTGAGTTATCACTTCCTTTTTCTATGGATATAATTTAATTACAATTTTAGTCACTCACGCCCCCTGAGGCTCACAATGTTTTGATCGCTGTTAAATGTGGGCTCTTCTTTATGGATCTGGTGATGGTCGGATACACCTGACAGACCACTGCTGTACGGCATGAACAATTCAAGCATTAGATTATTCACAAATGAGTGCATCGGTTACATCAGTGGCTCTCCTTATACTCAATTATAGGTGCCATCCCCTAGAAACGTGATGGACATCAATTGAGTGCCATCCCTTAGAAACGTGATGGACATCAATTGATTTATCAATTTGAATAGTCACTTACATAATATATCTTCCTGACAAAATTACCAAAGGCGTCTCGATTGCTGCATATTGTTGTCCATACCACGCGCAATGGAATAAATACCAAAGTTGGTAAACCTGAGTTGATCAATAGTATGGAATGCAGTTCCTGTTAACATTTCCTAAAATGTACACTTTGTTAGCTACACCACTACAATGGATTATACATCAATATTTTCGTACTTTCAGGAGATTTCTTGAAGATCGTCACAATAGAAGAACTGAATTTTCGCTGTATAAATCTACAGAAACAGGTTCAATGTTCAGAAGAGCTCAGGCTTAAGGACATTTATCGTCTCGATGTTCCCACACCCTGCATGTATGTTTCTGCTCCTATGAAACAGTTGGCTTTACTGCATGTACGAAAAACCGTGTCCACATATTAAAAACTTTGGCCCTTGATTGTGCAACAAACTGTTTCCCTCTCTTGCTTAACAATAAGATTAACCATTCTCCTCTTCTGAAGTCACTAGGGTTGGCTGTAAGACGATTTGTCTCCCTCCTTTAAACTAATTAGGTGTACTTAGCGACAAACTGTTTACCACTTCTAAAATCATTCCACATAAACGTACTTCGAACCCAATCTCTCTAGTGAAATCCTTTTGCTTAACTGTATAACACAGCGTTCCTCTCACTCAACTGTACGGCGAAGCTTTCCTATCTGTTGTAGTAAGCTTAACTCATCGAGAACCCGTTCCACTCTACTGAAGTCATTCAACTTGACTCTACAGCAGACCGTTTCTTTCGTTGAAAAGCATTTCACTCAACTGATTGGCGGCTTGTATCCCTGTTTTGAAATCCTATGGTCTCCTAGTACAGTAAATCGCTCCCCACTCTTGAAGACATTTTGCTCATCTGCGCGACAAACTGTTTCCTCATTTGAAATAATTTGTCTTAACTGCACGACCATCTTTGTCGATTACGGTACTTATTTTCTATTGGTGTCTCACCTCAACCCCCTCCTTCGTCATGTCATTTCTTGAAGAGGAAGAAATTGGCCGCGGCAAAAGTTGATAACGCAAGCACACAACCATCGATCAGTCAGCTTGTCTCCTCGTCGGAGGGTTGATAAATAATTAAATTTCATAAAACTATTCTAAATCCTTATTATAGAGCGGGCTTAATTGCTATCCATTGACCCGGTGCAGGCAAACAATATTATGCATACTCTGGCCAGACAACAGAGACTGATTTGTTTGGAATCCAGAATACGATTGCATTAAATATTCGTCCAGCATTTCAGAGAAGGCAGCAGCATGGCCCGGTTTGAACCGCGCTATTCTGAAGAAAATACGTCAGGCGGACAACTCTGGGATGGGCCTTTACCAAGCCACATTGATGGCATCGATCCCGTCCTCACAAAGACGAGTTTAATGAGCGAGACGTCGTGTAATGTAATTGACCCCTTCGTTCACTGACATTGAAGTTTTATCCAATGCAAATCAAGGAAATGTTGATATAAAACCTAATTCAGCAATGCTCAATGGCAGCTCTACAAAAGAGCTAAACTGCATAAAGATCGATGAAACACGTTAAGAGATAGGGTCTAATGAATAGCACGTCGGACATTTGTGACGTAATGAAAGAAGTACATGAAAACAACTGGAGATGTAATGATCGAGATGCAAATGAATGGATATTGGTTAGTATTACATAATTTATATTTACACTGACGATAAAACTTCAACAGCTTCCAATAGACACCATCAACAATTTTTTTAGTTCTCTATCTTCCTGAACATTAATATCGCAAAATCACTTGCTCACCTAAAACCAATTATGGGTTACCCAAAATTCAGTGTCGAAGATATGTTCAATCTGCACCGAGAACAGCTTAAGAAATCAGGATCAAGGCAGTATTCATCCACCAATAGAAGCTGTGTTCGTCCTGCAAAAGTCTTTGTTTTGAAACCACATGTTTTCTTTGGAAGGAAAACTACTAAAACAAATGACTGGCCTTTCAATTGATCAAGCTTCTCACTTATCATGGCTGACACCGTAAAGGCATGTATTGAAT
>SDVV010020804.1:0-13252 GCA_016164225.1 Gammarus roeselii | reverse complement strand
AAGGTAAGTTCAGAATATATAGGCGAAGTGTAAAAAATATGTTAAATGTTGAAAAACAAAGATTTAAACCAGTGTCAATTATCTAAATGTGTATTATAATGGATAAAAGTGTATATTAAATGTGGGAAGGGAAATAATCCCCACACTAACCGACAATGATTAGGATAATATACGGTGCATCCTACCACAGCACAGAGGATATAACCCACACCAATATCCCACGTGATCTGGTTCATGACTAAGATCGTACACTAATATAACACTCATACCGAAAATATCTGATATTTAATACAAACACTGAGTTCATGCAAAATGAAGGGATATAACTATGAAGCCCATTTAAATCTATAACAAATTTCCTAGACCTAGACCTCTAGTAGGACAAAATTAACGCATACTGTGTCATAACAACAAATTTTACAATGCTTTATTAGGTCACTTCTCAGCAAGTCCCCTCCTGATAAGGAACAAAATTGAGACGCAACAGCCAGGCATGGTACAATACCTAGACATACCATGCATCTGTTTAGTACATCTTCTACGAACAGCTTCGAGCAAAGTCACATCCTGGACATAACCAAGAATCCATACACAGGCACAGTTGTGAAGAATGGGCTTGACATGACACTTAGAGTTTGGCCATAAATCTTGGCTTTTGTTCACTGACGACCTAAGCAAATCACTACAATGACCAGCAGCGCGTCGTATAACCTCTCTAACAAACCCATGGAACTCAAGACCTACATCCACATGAACTTACAAATTTACGTTGAACATGGATGAAATCCAAATGACTACCAAAAAGTGTAAGCAACCCATGACCAATCCATCCCTTAAATCGTCTTCTAAAACGCTTATCTACATATCTGCTAGGGTTTAATGACGAAATACCACAAAGATGTAGTACGGATTTACACCTCTAAAACATATATTCCTAAGATTAGCGTGGAAAAAAAAGCATACAACAACAATAAAATAACTATGCAATATCTCTACTCTGCCCTGGTAAGCAAGATTGAAAAAAATTGTAATATACAAGGGTATCCAGCAGAGTAAAATGGTCTACCTATACAAATAAACATATACAAAACAAGATTTTGCCTATATAGGGGACTCTTCTAACTCCTCCTAAACATTGAAGTATGTCCCAACACTAAATATACAATAAAATAACCACAAAACCAAGCTTATAACAAATCAAATCTTCTATAGCTATAATATCCATGTCAATCTTTGTAACGGGACATCAAAATATACAAAAACACAAAAAAAGTACAACATCTAGCCAGATTACATCTGAAATAATGTTCTTCATTGTAGATACAAACGCAATTTGTCCTAATATTTCTATATTTGTATAAAAAAATATCCAATACTTTGCATTGAAGATGGAAACTACATAGAATATCAAAAACTGAAAAAATAAACGAAAACGTTCGAGTTTTAATAAAGCAAGAAGGTCAGTTCTCTACCATACCCAAAACATATATTAACAACCATGATATACGAGAAAAAAAATAGCGTTTAACCTACCAAACCACTAACGTGAATAAGCTAGCAAGACATGCGAGCAACATACACTGAAACCCAGAGTATATGATGTAGATTACTTCTATACTAGCACGCTATAGTATATACAAATCTGATGGAATTTTTCTCCAATTGAGTCCATAATAGGGTTTAATCAAATATTATTTAACTGAAGTATCCACGGTTCAATCGTATCAGAATGTTATAAATATATATAACACATAAAAATACCAAAATGATGAAACAACCGACCAATTACGGCTGAAATAATGTTCTACATTGCAGAGACAAACGCAATATTTCCTAATAATCCTATATGGTATAAAATAGACCATACCTTGCAGTGAAGATGTAAATTCTACAGAGAACATACAGAACTGAATGAAATATACTAAAACGCTCGAGTTATAATTGAATAAGACGATCAATTCTCTACCGTACCCATAACATACATTAAAAACTATGATGTACTAGAAAAAAAATAACATGTAACCTACCAAACAACTGACGTGAATAAGTTGCCAATACATGTGACTTATTTACATAACTGAAACCTCTGGTAAATGATGTGAAAAACTTCTACGCGAACACGCTATAGTATATGCAAATTTGATTAAATTCTTCTCCAACGGAGTCCAAAACAGGGTTAAATCAAATCTTCTTTAACTAAAGTAACCACGGCCTAATCGAACGAGAATGTCAAATATATATGAAAAATGATGCAATAACCGACCAATTATGCCTAAAATATTGAGCTTAATGAAAGATGCAAACATAAAAATATCCTAAAATTCATATAACTGTTTAAAATACCTAGTAAAAATTTCGAAAGCGGATCATTACTATGAATACACAACACAATATAATAACTTACAATAAATCCATATCGTTTAAGAAAGCTCCAGATACTCTCGCTGAAGGGGGCAGCCGACCGATACTCACTATACAAAAAATCGAGACAAAACTACCCGAATAGTCTAAATACGTTTGATAACGGTCTATTTGGAAGATGCGGATACATGGTGTCACCGAAATATCAGGTTCAAAACTGGATAGTACGTTATGGGGTATACAGATTCTCGTAACGAAGCTGCTGCATCCCTAGAAATATATACATGAACCCGCTAACTGCCAAATTATTATACCATACTAAACCTAAAGATATTATATTCTTATGATATAAACAGACGGAAAACCAACCACCAGGATGGTACCAAGCAGCTATTAAACATACCTACCATACTATTCCTACAAACAATATGTATAATACAAAAAAAGAAGCCACCAAAAAACACACAATATCTCAATCCAATCGCTAGGACCCACCAACCAACCACCGAATGAGTCAATTATACCCCAACTAGACAACAATACAAACATAATCCACACAGAAAAATATATAGAATTATAATCCAGAGATGAATATATAATTATACAGACACTCAAAACATAGAAATTATGGCAAATCAGTCATGGAAAAATACAAGATAAAGAACAGCTAAGAGAAGAGTTACCTCACGAAAATTCCAGAGGCGTACTGAACATTTGCCTAGATGTGATCCATACACCTTAACCTTCGCCCAAAATGAAATGAAGGCATATTCATATGAGAACAGAATAAATATAGAATGAACAAACAGTAATGGCCAAGTACACCCAATACATTAGTCTAAAGGACAAGAAAATACATAAATACAATAAACATTTATAAATCATATAAACTAAATGTTCAAAGCACGAAATACTTTCATATATATCCGAAAAGCTGAAGCCGAAAGACCACTCCCATCCGCCCCCTTTCCGCATCATGCCCGTTAGCTGACTCACGATAAGCTAAGGTCCCCAATAGTAATTAACTCAGCCCAAAAGTAATTAGTCATTACAATGTAAGAGTTACATAATGGCTAAGTCGGACGCCCAAAGTAATTAGGTACTAGTTAACCATTACATTGTCCGAATCATAAAATCCGCGTAAGTGTGAGAGAGTAACTACTACGGTGTATTCATACTATTGACCAAGCATTCAGCTGATTATCTTCATGTAATAATTAGATTCTCAATTTTGAAGCGGGGAAACAAATTTCAGAAAAAGCACGATTCTCTGTATATTCAGCATGTTCTTTCCATATTGGCATTATATAAAACCAGAAGAACACAAGCTTCAATTACGTTCATTGTTCGATTCTGGATAAGCAGCAGGAATTTGTGAAAAACCATGTGGAAGTCTGTGTATGTTTTCTCATTGGATTTGAACGTGAAAACGGCAGGATCGTACGTTATTGACGGAGTCGTAACACGTGACTTTACATGAGATCAGGAAGACGGATAGACAGTCGGACGAAGCCGCGACAATTGCCGTTTGGATCCGAAGGGTCAAGAACTAACCAGGACGCTGGAACCCGATCGCAAACCATAGGCCGTAATCTAGTAAACCTTGTAATCCAACAAACCCATGTATTATTAAAAGGTCCTTGAAGCATCATGAAGAACGTTCACGCTGCTCAGTTTTCACCCGAAAACATTTTGGGCCGATAGCGGTTCCACCCGAATAAATTATTTGTTCTCGTTTTAGCCTTCCGGGAGGAAGGCTAATACGAAAGCAAATTGAGGAACTGCATTTAGGACCGAAAGCGTTTACCATCGAAAGTCAACAGCACCGAAGTGCTCACTGATTGTTAACCAGACTTCGTCGAGACAACCCAAAGGCCCTGTTCGAACGAGAATGAATTGTACTACATCAGTGTTCTCTCAAAGTAATGCATCAAAACCCGGACAAATCAGTAACTGGTGTCTAATCACGGCGAATGGCTTCACCTTCGGTGCGATCAACCATCTTAGGCAGCGCCTTTGGCACCACTTGAGCTCTCGTCCAACTCAATAAATTGTAGATTCACAGAAACGGGTTGCAAATACCATGAGAAGCAAGTGTCAAGAGCAGAGCAACAAGTACCACAAGAATTTGCACTTCTGGTACAAACTTTCTCCTGCGATGCACGGTTACTTTTTTGGGAGAAGAGTGTGTTTTAATAGAACTGTTTCGACGGTGCCATGCCTCTACGACGTCTGGTTGGCTGACGATAAGCTATTAGGTCCAATCGACTGTCGGCGCAAAGAAATCGATGGTAAATAAAAGTCCGTGTGAATTACGTTTTGGCCTTAAACACTTTTGGTGCGAAATAAATCTGTCCCATCAACTTTCGGTGATTTGAGGAAGGCGATTCAAAAATTTTGAGTTCCACCTTTCCAGTACAAAAATGTTGGTCGTAAATGCTTTCTGAGTTTCCCACTAAACCTAAAGAGCCGGTCCCTGAGCAGCGGGAGTTCGAATAAAGCGAATTTCGGAGCTTCTTTTTCAAATAAACGAGATAATTATTTTGGAAAGTGCCGACGAGAAGGACGTGTTAACATTTTGAAATGTTGTTATGGAGAATGGAGAATCAACGCCCTTTGTAGAAATTTGGTTGCTAGGACATGGGCATAATTAAATATTCTCCAACTATCGTCCCTAAGACTCTTTCTAGCACAGCAAACTATTCTGGAGCGAAGTATTTTTAATCATTTCACATTTATTAATTTCACATTCAAATCAAAGCAGGAAGTATTTCATCGTTAGTTTGTTCGTTCATTATGTTCCTATATTTTGCCATTGCACGAAATTTTTGGCTATTAGAACGTTCACTTTAGGACTGCCATCCCAATCCTTTGTCGTCGCGCGATCGAGGATGAGTGCTGGTTGAGCAGAGCCTCCTGCCTCAACCCTAGCAACCAATGCAGATCAAGCCTCCTGCCTCTACCCTAGCAACCAAACAACCAATGCAGATCAAATTTTTAAGCAGAATTCGCAGCATTTGCAATTTATGACTGGCTCAGCCCTGTCAATGTAAGGAAGCGTTGTCTTGAGCCTCTCGGCCGACGGAGTTGCCCGGTTAAATTATGGTGTTGAGTGTGCAGACGTTCACGAAAACCGAGTAGTATCGAAGAGTAAGTGCAACATGTTATATTTGTTCAGAGCCAGCCTGGTGCTCCAACGCAACTCCCAAAATTTGCTCAGTGAGTACATTCAGACGGTGCACACCACCTAGGTCTTGTACACACGCTGACGTTGCGCACCACCTAGGTCATGTTCACACACTGACGGTGCACACCACCTAGGTCTTGTACACACACTGACATTGCGCACCACCTAGGTCAAGTTCACACACTGCCGTTGCGCATTACCTAGGTCTTGTACACACACTGACATGGCGCACCACCTAGGTCATGTACACACACTGCCGTTGCGCACCACCTAGGTCTTGTACACACACTGACATGGCGCACCACCTAGGTCATGTTCACACACTGACGGTGCACACCACCTAGGTCTTGTACACACACTGACATGGCGCACCACCTAGGTCATGTACACACACTGACTTTGCACACCACTAAGGTTTTGAATACACACTGACGTTGCGCACCACCTAGGTTTTTACACACTGACGTTGCGCACCACCTAGGTCTAGTACACACTCTGACGTTGTGCACCACCTATGTCATGTACACACACTGCTATTGCGCGCCACCTAGGTCATGTACACAAACTGACGGTGCGCACCACCTAGGTCTTGAACACACACTGACGTTGCGCACCACCTAGGTCTTGTACACAAACTGACGTTGCGCACCACCTAGGTCTTGTACACACACTGACGTTGCGCACCACATAGATCATGTACACACTGACGTTGCGCACCACCTAGGTCTTGTACACACACTGACGTTGCGCACAACCTAGATCTTTTACACACTGACGTGGCGCACCACCTAGGTCTTGTACACACACTGACGTTGCGCACCACCTAGGTCATGTACACATATTGACGTTGCGCACCACCTAGGTCTTCCTGACAGACAAACAGTAGAGCTTTGCCGTGCAGAAATTCGCGGGATAGAAATCGCCGCGTGTGTCCCAGCTACTTCTCGCTGCCTCTTGATTGGTTGGCTCATCCTGGACAATCAGCTAGAGCTGTTTTTATTGGGTTGTTTCCGTGACAATTCTCTTGTGGCCCTTGTAACGCGATGTGTGGAGCAGAGAATAAAACATTCGCATTTAAATCATTCACCCCACAGCCATGCAGGATGCTAGCTCTATGCTGGCCGGATGGCCGGCGCGCAGGTTCCTGGAACGCATGCATGCAGCGCGCAGGTTACTGAGCGCTGCTGGACTGTTTGGTACGCGGAAACACCTCCGAGGTGCTCGCTGTCAGATTGTTACTGGTAGGTTCTGGCCTTGTACACACCACTAGATGCGTCCTGGACGAATGACATTCGCCGCTGGCCCCACCCTGGCTCCCGCATCGTCAAATAGATGATCTAAACTGATCAGTAAAAGAAAAATAAAGTTTCTCAATGATGCAAACTTCGAATTAGAGCATTGATTTCATCATTGTTCATCCGAGACCACCGTTCTGGCGTGACGAATGCAGTTCCAAATCCACGCCTGTTAAAGGTGTGGGACTGAACGTTTAAGTAGTGGCGTCTTATTGGTGAATAGAAAGGTCCAATCAGAGCAGCGGAAGGTAAAACCGGAGCATGTAAAGTGCACGAGAACTCCTTTTCTGCTTCACTAATAAGCCGCTCAAGGTCTGTTTTGGACATACAGCCCTTCTGTATCGTCCACTAAGTGAAACGGAAAACAAGCACTTGTGGACTTTATATACTTATTTCACTCGTCGCTTTGTTATACACCTTACATATCGGTTTATATATATATTTAGGTATAGTCGCTGCTCTCAGCGACTACGGGCCCTGGGTAGGATTCCAAACATATTACTGTAAGCGTAGGATGGTTTCGTTGTACTAAATAACTCCGTCGTGTTGATACCTACATTGATGCCTAGTTTTAAATCTGTACGTTTTGTGTATTTCTTCTACTCACACGAGAACCGTTGTAAGTGTATGCTATTTGTGCCTGTCAATCAAGTGGAGACGTCGACATTTCTTGTGTCTGTTAGGATAACGTCTGTCCCGGGTCAGGTTACGTAGACGAGAGCCTTTGTAAGTGTATGCCATTTGTGACTGTACAACAAGTGGAAAGGTCAGCATTTCGGTGCCTGCTATAGAATTGCATGAGGGCCATGTTTTAGTTATAAAAAGAATAAAATAACTTGGGTGCCAATGGGACACCAGTAAATCCAAGGACACGCCCTTTAGCCGTTAGCTAAAGAGGTCGAGCTTTTCTCATTGGACAATTCCAATCTCAAACATCAACGCGAGGCGCCTCCCCTTTTTGTAAGATTTTAAGTGATTGGGTACAGTCAGGGAGGGGCAGAGGGGCACACAGCAGACCAACACCGGCGGCCACCGCAGAAGGACCTAAAGTTGAGTATTGGTGTAGGATCTTTGATCCCTTTATCGTAGAGTATGTTAGGATTTCACTGACTCGTTGATTAAAGAACCGTAGCAATTGTGAGTGTTTTATTTCTGACTTAGTTACCCAAATTATTCATTAGGAGGTCAATAGTAAGAAACTCACAACAGCTTCTCTGATTGGCCACTTTTATTCACTATTATGACGTCTCAACAGAAATGCTCAGCGCCGCTCCTTTAAGAGGCATTAACTTGGCGCCGGCTTCGTCACTCCAGAACAGTTGTCGTTAATGGCCGATTAAAGTGGCAATGCGTGGATTCAGAGCCCATTAATCTTGAACATTCTTACATATCGCCTATGGGTCCGTTAAGAGCACCTTTGGCCTTGCTGAGGTCAAAGCTAACGAATCTTATGAGCAGTTTTATTGTGCCCAATAAGAAAAACAGTGACTAATCTGATGAAAAAGGAAATTGAGCGTAAATTTCCTCAACATTTCCCATATCAGTCATTTCCACTAAGTAATATGGTCATGTGTCCTAATTTCTGTTCATGGGTCTTTCCAAAGAGAGTCAGATAGGTTCCCGTCCATTTGATACATTTTACACTCCAACTTCGTGTGTCTGGGGTGGATATAATCCCAGCACATAACGCATTGTTCTGTCGTTTGATAATTCCATTATTGAGTTCCTTTGACATGCCCTCAATGAGGGTCAATTCAATGACAAAGTTATTAAGTTTCATTTTAATAGTCTTGCCTCAGTACCAGCGATCCTCAAACAAATCGGTCAATCGTACCAGTCTCACCCTGTTAACATCAGCCAATTACTTTCTGTCCCCAGGCAGCCAAGGCACTGGAGCGGCGGGCAATGGGGCTGGACTTTCCATTGCCAGTTACTTCCTCATTCCTTACCCTCCCTCCCTTTCATCATTTTTTCTTCCTCCGTCATTCTTCCTTCATTTTCTCGTTCCCTCTTTACCCTCCATTCCTTCATTCGGCTGTTTCTCCCTCTCCTCCCATTTACGGTACAGATAGGCCCCATAATATAATATAATATAATCTGGTCTTCCCCCCCCCTTTATTCCTTTCATTCATTCCCTTGTTCAGTCCCCTACTTTCTTATCCCTTATTCTCCTCTTCTTTTCTTACCCTCCCGTTCTTTTCTCTGCCCCTCTTTTATTTTTCATTCCATTGTTCATCTCTTACCCCAAGTACCTCCTTGACCTTTCTTCCTAAATTCCCATGTTCCTCCTTTACCCTCCGTTTCATACCGTCACAACCTACCCGTGGGGTAAAGATGCTGACGTTAACCCAAATTCCCATGTTCTTCCTTTACCTTCCGTTTCATACTGTCACAACCTACCCGTGGGGTTAAGAAGCTGACGTTAACCCAAGAGACAGCATCTCTTACCCGTGGGGTAAAGGAGCTGACGTTAACCCGAGAGACAGCATCTCTTACCCGTGGCGTAAAGGAGCTGACGTTAACCCAAGAGACAGCATCTCTTACCCGTGGGGTATAGGAGCTGAAGCAAACCCATGAGACAGCATCTCTTACCCGTGGGGTATAAGAGCTGACGCTAATCCAAGAAACAGGATCTTTTACCCGTGGGGTATAGGAGCTGACGCTAAACCAAAAGAAGAGACAGCATTTTTTATCCGTTGGGTATAGGAGCTGACGCTAACCCAAAAGAAGAGACATCATCTCTTACCCGTTGGGTATAGGAGCTGACGCTGACCCAAAAGAAGAGACATCATCTCTTACCCGTGGGGTATAGGAGCTGACGCTAACCCAAAAGAAGAGACAACATCTCATACCCGTAGGGTAAAAGAGCTCACGCTAACCCAAAAGAAGAGAGCATCTATACCCACTCGGCAATTGGTGCCCCCTCTGCTCCGTGTTAGTTTGTGCTGTATCTAGACTACAAGGTGATTCTTTAATCGCTGCAGCCAGCAGGCCAAGACGCGGTGACTCTACCTCGAATGCACCAGTAAGATTGTTTGATTTGTGTGACACGTTCCCCGTCAAACAAACAAATCACATGCCTCTGCCATCATTGGGTTACATTGCAGCGCTGCTGAGGTTGCAATAGGTGAGGCCATCGTTGGCCTTCAGTGCACATCTGTCGTGGTCGCCATAGCAGCTACCAACATTGGCCTTAATGACTGCGCTGTTGTGTTCCCATTTGCCACTACCATCATTAGCCTCCAATGCAGCGCTCTTGTGGTTAGGATAGCTCTATTATCATTGGCCATCATTGCAACGCTTCGGAGGCTACAATAACCACAGCCATCATTAGCCATCATTGCAGTGTTGTGGTGTTTACAGTTGCCGCTACCACCATTAGCCTCCAATGCAGCGCTCTTGCGGTTATGATAACTCTACCATAATTGACCCTCATTGCAGGGCTGTTATGATAGCTCTACCATCATTGGCCCTCATTGCAGGGCTGTTATGATAACTCTACCATCATTGGCCCTCATTGCAGGGCTGTTATGATAGCTCTACCATCATTGGCCCTCATTACATGGCTGTTATGATAACTCTACCATAATTGGTCCTCATTGCAGGGCTGTTATGATAACTCTACCATCATTGGCCCTCATTGCAGGGCTGTTATGATAACTCTGCCATCATTGGCCCTCATTGCAGGGCTGTTATGATAGCTCTACCATCATTGGCCCTCATTACAGGGCTGTTATGATAGCTCTACCATCATTGGTCCTCATTGCAGGGCTGTTATGATAGCTCTACCATCATTGGCCCTCATTGCAGGGCTGTTATGATAGCTCTACCATCATTGGCCCTCATTGCAGGGCTGTTATGATAGCTCTACCATAATTGGCCCTCATTACAGGGCTATTTTGGTAGCAATAACCCAATCAACATTAGCCTTGAAAGCAGCGCTGCTGAGGTTGCAACAGTCACCGCCGCTGAGTTGGTTGAGTTTGTTGGTGCCAGCGCCACCAGCCTAATTAGCCGCTGCCACAGGGGAACTCAACAAAAGTCTACAGCCAGCGAGCCTGGCACAGGACGATACTCATTTCAACAAAAGCCTGGTGAATGCAGCTGCGATTCAGGTCATTAGGGACGGCTTGAGAGGCATTAAACCTTCTTTTTCGTGCGTGCGTCAGAAAGGAGTGGAGGAGCAATTAAGAAGGATTATGAAACGCTCAGAGAATACAAGCAAGCAACAAACCTTCATTAAACTTTTCCGCGACTATCAATTGTTTACAGCAGGTTTATTTCTTTGTGTTTTCTGCCCCATGAGTCCATTCTTCTTTCTCCCCTTGGACGCATATTTTAATAAGCAGATGTTTACATTGCTAAACATTGTGTTCCTTCGCAAATGCGGAGTCACTGTTCAAAGTGCTTGGAAAAGAGTCTTCATCGCTTCCTCATTAGAACGACGGGGACATGTGGGTATGTGATGCCCTTGATTGTCCAGGATTGTTCCCTTTTAAATCAGCTAGACAAAGTTGATGGTAAACTTGACATTTGTGGTGTTGTCATTGCTTCAAATTGAAGCATTTGAAGGCACCAATAAGTTTTCTTGGAGGTTTTATAGGTAGTTCAAGTTCCGGTGTATCTTTTACGTAGTTTTTTAAGATTAAATTCTCCTTCGATGTTGGTTTCTTCTCACTTGATCAAATTTTAATAAATAACAGCATTTAACCGTCGTGTCCGTCTAGGAGGCTCTCGGTCGCTTATTGACTGAAGGCTGTCGGCGTTCAGGCTGGTTACCAGTCACCAATTGTTACTATTCGTGAGACAAAACAAAGCCGTTCATGAGTTTCCAGTTCTCTTTTCAGTTTGTGAAACCATGGGCAATAAAATAAAATGATTCACTTCAGAAGATATCTGAATAATGAGTATCTGTATATCTGTATAATGAGTATCTGTATAATGAGTATCTGTATAATGAGTGTCTGTATAATGAGTATCTGTATGATGAGTAACTGTATAGTGAGTATCTGTATAATGAGCATCTGTATAATGAGTATCTGTATAATGAGTACCTGAAATTCTAAATAAAACTATATCCTGATAAAAAAATATTATTAGCATACAAGAATTTGAACAATATAGTCGTTATTGCTAACAAATAATTGGAAAATAATTTCAGTTTAAAGTGGTGAATATTTTATGCCTTCACCCGAGTATCCATCTTCCCGATCGTTTCTGAATGAAACTTCATTTTATCAGTAGTTTTCATCTTTAATACGTCGGATCATAAATCTACGGTCGGCAGAATAAATTTGGGGGAAAAAAAAATTATAGGAATTTTGAAACTATGAGTGGTAGATGAATAATTTTTGAACAGAAATGAATGAAACGTTTTAATTCAATCTAGTGTCCTTCACTATCTCTCGCCTGGGAGGAACGGCTTACGCTGTCAAAGACTTGGTACATAACATGTGTATTCTGACACTTCTGTTATTTGTCAACTTGTCATTACACTTAATCAATTTGAAATCCTTAAATAGTAAATCACCAAAACTTATAGAATACAAATATAATAACTATTTAATTAACTAGTTCTAATGGGCTTACAATCACAATAAATGTAACTTTTCTAAGAAGCAATTTTTCAAATAATTTAGATGTCATTTTCTTTCATAAACAATGTTTATTTCATAAAAAATCGCTCATATAGGGTAATATCTAACATACAACTAATTTAATCCGTAACACTTTTTTTTAACATTTTTGTTCGAAATTTTCAGGATCGGAGAGCCTTTGCTGGCGACGTACACGTATCATTAATAAATGTGTGGTGTTCATCGCACCTATACATTTCGGTGAAACAAAATATATGAATGGAATCCGTACAATGGGGAAATAAAAGTTCACGGTTTTCTCTTTTTTCCTTTTCTAACTTCACGTTTGGTGTAACAATGAGGTATTTTTTGACTAAATTACATAACACCAACTTTTGCATCTGCGAGGGGGAAAACTTGCTCAGTCCGATCGGATAATAAGGTAAACTTCCTTTTAAAGTCGACAAAAACATTGAGGCTGCAAAAGTGCCTCTCTCGCGCTCAAATGTTTCCGACCGTCGAAACCAACCCCTTCGTTTAGGGTTGTAAATATCTACGCCGATGAGAACGCATAGACATTGACGCAGGCCTAAGGTTACATTCCCCAAGGTGGCTGACATCAAGGCATTCCTCTGACTTCTTGCTATTCACTCACACATAAATCAAATGTCAGCCCTTCAGCGCTATGTCCGGAACGCGGCACGTCCGCACTTTAGGACACGAGGGCACTCCGAGACCAGTGTTAGTGGCCGGACACGATCTCCGAGCTGAGGCTTCCCTCTGAGGACATTCGCTCACTCCTGGTCATGAGTGGCCTCCAGTACCAGTGTTAG
>SDVV010020803.1:0-13252 GCA_016164225.1 Gammarus roeselii | reverse complement strand
CCGTCAGTGCATAGTGAGGATACTGAACCGTCAGCGCACAGTGAGGATACTGAACCGTCAGCGCTTAGTGAGAAAACTGAACCGTCAGTGCATAGTGAGGATACTGAACCGTCAGCGCATAGTGAGGATAGTGAACCGTCAGCGCATAGTGAGGATACTGAGCCGTCAGCGCACAGTGAGGATACTGAACCGTCAGCGCATAGTGAGGATACTGAACCGTCAGCGCATAGTGAGGATACTGAGCCATCAGTGCGTAGTGATGATACTGAGCCGTCAGCGCACAGTGAGGATACTGAACCGTCAGCGCACAGTGAGGATAGTGAACCGTCAGCGCACAGTGAGGATACTGAGCCATCAGTGCGTAGTGATGATACTGAGCCGTCAGCGCACAGTGAGGATACTGAACCGTCAGCGCATAGTGAGGATACTGAACCGTCAGCGCATAGTGAGGATACTGAACCGTCAGCGCATAGTGAGGATACTGAGCCATCAGTGCGTAGTGATGATACTGAGCCGTCAGCGCACAGTGAGGATACTGAACCGTCAGCGCACAGTGAGGATAGTGAACCGTCAGCGCACAGTGAGGATACTGAGCCATCAGTGCGTAGTGATGATACTGAGCCGTCAGCGCACAGTGAGGATACTGAACCGTCAGCGCATAGTGAGGATACTGAACCGTCAGCGCATAGTGAGGATACTGAACCGTCAGCGCATAGTGAGGATACTGAGCCATCAGTGCGTAGTGATGATACTGAGCCGTCAGCGCACAGTGAGGATACTGAACCGTCAGCGCACAGTGAGGATACTGAACCGTCAGCGCATAGTGAGGATACTGAGCCGTCAGTGCGTAGTGATGATACTGAGCCGTCAGTGCGTAGTGAGGATACTGAACCGTCAGTACAGAGTGAGGATACTGAACCGTCAACGGTTGACGAAAGTGTCTACCTACTCAAGGAGCTGTACGTGTAATGACAGGACAAAATTATGCTACTCTACCTTGAAACACTAATTGCTGTGAGTGTACCCAAACACAACTGCACAGAAATGTTCATTTAACGGTAGGAAAGAGTAATGAAAGAAGGATAAGATCTTTTTATTGCTAATTTAACCATTCAGGGCGAGTATAAGACTAATCGAAAGATACTGTAATGGGTAATACTTTGTTTAGGGAATTTTGATCATTTTCTCAGTATACTTCAGTATGATGGCAGTTTGAAACAAAAATAAAGTCCGTTCAACGTCACATTGGAAAGTCGCCTCTCACCTGCAAAAACTCTGGCTATAACCTTGATGTCAAGTGACATTGCCAGGTTGTTCTCCTATAAGGGATACCCTGTATATTTATACAAAAAACATCTTAAGAAGTATCCCAATACGAATGAGTTCAAATATCGCGGTGCTTCGCGGATACCTTTTTAAAAATTACTCAGAAGCATTTTGTGAATCCAATATGGAATAGCCAGTTTAATTTTTTCGAGAAAAAAATGTTTCGTCTCCACTCTTCGCGAGTGTCTGATGCTGTTTCAATTCTCCTTTACTAGTGCGAAAACACGAAATAACAGTAATGGCCTTTTGGCTGGTATTATGATGGACTAAATGATAATTATACACTCATACTGATAAATTTATTGTGATATGCCTATGTTTCTGTAGTAAAAGGTGGTTTATCTTTGGCGGCTGAGGTGTAGCACCAAACGACCCTCCTCTCATACAAACAATGGTAACAATTCGAAAGGTTTTCGTCTGTTTGCCCGTCCGTTAGCCCGGGCATGAGCAATATATAGGGTTTTTCTTTCAATTTACTTGTCCCCCCTTGCATCCCGGCCCTTCCCTCTCCCACAGAAGGTCATCTTTCCCCTCACTACTCCCCAACAGCCCTCCGCCCCACATCTCCCTGGCTCGGAGGCAACACGAGTAGAGGGATACTGATCAGGGCTCTCACTGATAAGAGGATTGTACCAGCTACAATAAATGCCATGGGACAGTATACAACCCCTGCCATGGACATTATGCTTACGCATTTTATGATACCCACAATGCATAACAGACCACGCTCGTTGATTACATGTGAAATGCGTTACACGATTAAGAGTGAACTCTAGGCACAAAGCCCAAAACATCAACACTCACTGTGAACGTTCCGGATCAAATGGTGCCGATTATTTTGCAATAGTTCTACTACGTGCGTCGAGGGCTTGGTCGACATATTCACAACAAAAGTGGTTCTTTTTTGTTCATGCATTGGTTAATGTACCAATAACTTAGATAGCAGTGATACATTTACTTGCAGAGACAGTTTTGTAACACTCTTTCTTCTTCCATTTGCATTAATGTTAAGAGATACAATCATGCAATAATTTTGTTTATAATTCTGACTACTGAGATGATAATTCGGAAAAAAACGGGTCAATATAAATGATGAATCTCCTAGCCAATTCTATACGAATTAAAAGCATTCCACTGTTTATGCTTGTTTGCTCCGTATCATCAGTAATTGAAGGGTGCTGCTTCTTCCATTCGTGTCCCGACAAGGCAATTGTTGAATCTCCTAGCCGACGGATGTCACACATTTGCAGAGGGTACAAAATCGATTCCAAATTTCAAATATTGAATTTTTGTTAGATAATGCTATGTATAAAAACACAAACAAAATTTGCTACTCAGTTAACGATGGAGGCATTTACGGGAACAGTTTGAACTAGATTATGGAGGTCATTTTACAATAACAATATAAATTGCTGGAGATGCAAAAGATAATGAACATCTTTGCATCAAAGACTCTGAATAACTTCAGAATGTTGTCTTGGCAAAGGAAGACAATATCTGGATTTGTTCAGAGGGTGTTATTTCAGCCTACCTATTATGAAAGCATACGATGTTATCATTATTCCGTTTAAATAGTGATGTAACTCGATGCCATGCATTCGTTCCGCGACAGCGCCCAGACCTACTGCCATAGGGCTGAACACTAAACATACATTTCTTGAATATATATATATTTATTTTGGAAAAATTATAAACAAAGGAAACCCAATGCGGTACTCGCAGACAAAACGTCATTTAAGAGCGTACCCAGAACAACTTGACGAGGGGGGCAGTCGGCGACTTGACGGGGTCGGCAGTCGGCGACTTGACGGGGGCGGCAGTCGGTGACTTGACGGGGGCGGCAGTCGGCAATTATTTCCCCTAAAAAATACAAACTAGATTGTGTGATCTATCAAATTACTTTACCCCACAATTTCATAGGAATACTTAAAAAATAACCATATAAATTGTATTTATTTTCGTAATGTACATGTTTAACTGAAAACAATATCATACCCTAACAAAGAACCACGATCCATGCCAGATTGAGAATTGTAATGTAAATAAACGCTAACGTTGGATCTTGGTCTATTTCCGTTGTAATTAAGTCGGTTATTTCCTGTTAATAGAGCATTTCTGGAGGATTGGAATACCTTGGGTGAGTGCCGTGGACAAGCTGACGGGCGAATGATCACAAAAAAGACCCCTATCGGCCGTACAATTTCCGGACTTTCCTTCTGGTCAAGAAACTTGAGGCAGAAAAAGATAGAGTCCTAGACAGACAAAAAGACAGTCTGACAAAGGTACAGTAACAGGCGACGGCGATACAGGTAAGGCCTTACGTCTCGAACTGATGAAGGAATGTCCTCATTGTCCAGTATTTCCGTCACATCCTTCATTTCATTGATCTAAGGCAGTTATATGTAGTTATATGTACCAGCAACCTCTGGATGGAGTGGAAGGCAGAGTCGCTATTTGCTACCCAGAGGATCCCTACTAATTACCCTACCTTTCCTGGAAGCGTGTGCGCGCGTGAGCAAAGTGAACAGTGAACCGTGGAGGGGACTGTGGGGACGTGCAGGCTGCATCATGTACAGTGAACCGTGGAGGTGACTGTGGGGTCGTGCAGGCTGCATAGTGAACAGTGAACCGTGAAGGGGACTGTGGGGACGTGCAGGCTGCATCGTGTACAGTGAACCGTGGAGGAGACTGTGGGGACGTGCAGGGCTGCATAGTGTACAAACCGTGGAGGATACTGTGGGGACGTGCAGGCTACATAGTATACAAACCGTGGAAGGGACTGTGGGGACGAGAAGGCTGCATAGTATACAAACCGTGGAGGGGACTGTGGGGACGTGCAGGCTGCATAGTGTACAAACAGTAGAGGGGACTGTGGGGACGTGCAGGCTGCATAGTGTACAAACCGTAGAGGGGACTGTGGGGACGTGCAGGCTGCATCGTGAACAGTGAACCGTGGAGGGGACTGTGGGGTCGTGCAGGCTGCATAGTGAATAGTAAACCGTGGAGGGGACTGTGGGGACGTGCAGGCTGCATAGTGTACAGCGAACCGTGGAGGGGACTGTGGGACGTGCAGGCTGCATAGTGTACAGTGAATCGTGGAAGGGACTGTGGGGATATGCAGGCTGCATGGTGTACAGTGAACCGTGGAGGGAACTGCGGGGCGTGCAGGCTGCATAGTGTGCAGTGAATCGTGGAGGGAACTGTGGGGCGTGCAGGCTGCATAGTGTACAGTGAATCGTGGAGGGAACTGCGGGGCGTGCAGGCTGCATAGTGTACAGTGAATCGTGCGGGGGAACTGCGGGGCGTGCAGGCTGCATAGTGTACAGTGAATCGTGGAGGGAACTGTGGGGCGTGCAGGCTGCATAGTGTGCAGTGAATCGTGGAGGGAACTATGGGGCGTGCAGGCTGCATAGTGTACAGTGAATCGTGGAGAGAACTGCGGGGCGTGCAGGCTGCATAGTGTACAGTGAATCGTGAAGGGAACTGCGGGGCGTGCAGGCTGCATAGTGTGCAGTGAATCGTGGAGGGAACTGTGGGGCGTGCAGGCTGCATAGTGTACAGTGAATCAGTCACCGAGGAGACTGTGGAACAGTGCAGGCTGCAGACACGTCTCATGGTTTGGGTATCCCTGCTACAGATGTTGAGTGAACTTCAAGAATTTTTTCAACTCAATCCGCCTTTGCCATCGTATTCTGAACGGGTGGCAGCCTGAGCTGAGAAGCAGGTTAACCACCCTACCCGTTCAATTGTACTCCTCTTAGAAGATGAAAGCCGTTAACTCAATTTAGAGTTGCAGCCGATTAACCATTGCGAATAGGATCTTAAATGTGTGTGCCAGTGATCAATGAAACAGAGGCAGAAATACGGCAAGTAACCAAATCGAACACACTCAGTTGGTGCTGAGTTGCCACGAAGAAGGCGTTATTCTCATAGCCCATGTTCCAATGCTGTATCCAAGGGGATTTACCCCCACGAAGTGACTTCTGTAGAATTCTCTTACCCTCAATAACTTGCTCTTTTGATGCCATGATCAGGCTGAAGCATGTAATACCTCTTGTATGCAATAGCTGTTGTGTGCAATTGCTGTTTTATGCAATGGCTGTTGTATGCAATGGCTGTTGTGTGCAATAGCTGTTGTATGCAATGGCTGATGTGTGCAATAGCTGTTGTATGCAATAGTTGTTGTGTGCAATTACTGTTGTATGCAATTGCTGTTGTGTGCAATAGCTGTTGTGTGCAATAGCTGTTGTGTGCAATAGCTGTTGTATGAAATGGCTGTTGTATGTAATAGCTGTTGTGTGCAATAGCTGTTGTATGCAATGGCTGTTGTGTGCAATGTCTGTTGTGTGCAATAGCTGTTGTATGAAATGGCTGTTGTATGCATTAGCTGTTGTGTGCAATAGCTGTTGTATGCAATAGCTGTTGTGTGCAATAGCTGTTGTATGAAATGGCTGTTGTATGAAATGGCTGTTGTATGTAATAGCTGTTGTATGCAATGGCTGTTCTATGCAACAACTGTTAAGTGCAATAGCTGTTGTATGCAATGGCTACTGTGTGCAATAGCTGTTGCATGAAATGGCTGTTGTATGCAATAGCTGTTGTGTGCAATAGCTGTTGTATGCAATGGCTGTTGTGTGCAATGGCTGTTGTGTGCAATAGCTGTTGTATGAAAAGGCTGTGGTATGTAATAGCTGTTGTATGCAATGGCTGTTCTATGCAATAGCTGTTGTGTGCAATAGCTGTTGTATGCAATGGCTGTTGTGTGCAATAGCTATTGTATGAAATAGCTGTTGTATGCAATAGCGGTTGTGTGCAATAGCTGTTGTATGCAATGGCTGTTCTATGCAATAGCTGTTGTGTGCAATAGCTGTTGTATGCAATAGCTGTTGTGATCAATAGCTGTTGTGTGCAATAGCTGTTGTGTGAAATAGCTGTTGTGTGCAATAGCTGTTGTATGCAATGACTGTTGTATGCAATAGCTGTTGTATGCAATGGCTGTTGTGTGCAATGACTGTTGTGTGCAATAGCTGTTGCATGGAATAGCTGTTGTGTGCAATAGCTGTTGTATGCAATAGCTGTTGTGTGCAATAGCTGTTGTGTGCAATAGCTGTTGTATGCAATAGCTGTTGTGTGCAATGGCTGTTGTGTGCAATGGCTGTTGAGTGCAATAGCTGTTGTATGCAATGGCTGTTGTGTGCAATGGCTGTTGTGTGCAATAGCTGTTGTGTGCAATAGCTGTTGTATGTAATAGCTGTTGTATGCAATGGCTGTTCTATGCAATAGCTGTTGTGTGCAATAGCTGTTGTATGCAATAGCTGTTGTATGCGATAGCTGTTCTATGCAATAGCTGTTGTGTGCAATAGCTGTTGTATGCAATAGCTGATGTGTGCAATAGCTGTTGTATGCAATAGCTGATGTGTGCAATAGCTGTTGTATGCAATAGCTGATGTGTGCAATGGCTGTTGTGTGCAATAGCTGTTGTATTAAATGGCTGTTGTATGAAATGGCAGTTGTACGCAATAGCTGTTGTATGCAATAGCTGTTGTATGCAATAGATGTTGTATGCAATGGCTGTTGTGTGCAATAGCAGTTGTATGAAATGGCTGTTGTATGCCATGGCTGTTCTATGCAATAGCTGTTGTGTGCAATAGCTGTTGCATGCAATAACTGTTGTGTGCAATAGCTGTTGTGTGCAATAGCTGTTGTATGAAATAGCTGTTGTGTGAAATAGCTGTTGTATGCAATGGCTGTTGTATGCAATGGCTGTTGTGTGCAATAGGTGTTGTGTGCAATGGCTGTTGTGTGCAATAGTTGTTGTATGCAATAGCTGTTGTATGCAATAGCTGTTATATGCAATTGCTGTTGTATGCAATGGCTGTTGTGTGCAATGGCTGTTGTATGCAATGGCTGTTGTGTGCAATAGCTGCTGTATGCAATGGCTGTTATATGCAATAGCTGTTGTGTGCAATAGCTGTTGTATGAAATGGCTGTTGTATGTAATAACTGTTGTATGCATTGGCTGTTGTGTGCAATAGCTGTTGTATGCAATGACTGTTGTGTGCAATAGCTGTTGTATGAAATGAATGTTGTATGCAATGGCTGTTGTGTGCAACGGCTGATGTACGCAATGGCTGTTGTGTGCATTGGCTGTTGTATGCAATGGCTGTTGTGTGCAATAGCTGTTGTATGCACTAGCTGTTGTATGCAATAGCTGTTGTATGCAATGGCTGTTGTATACAATGGCTGTTATATACACTGGCTGTTGTGTGCAATAGCTGTTATGAAATGGCTGTTGTATGTAATAGCTGTTGTATGCAATGGCTGTTGTATGTAATAGCTGTTGTATGTAATAGCTGTTGTATATAATGGCTGTTGTATTCAATGACTGTTGTATGCAATGCTATTGTGTGCAATGACTGTTTTATATGATGGCTAATACACGAGATGGCTGATGTGTGCAATGGATGATTTGTGTGAAGTCTGCTGCATGCAGTGGCTGATGTATGCGCCGCCTGCTACATACTGTGACTGATGTATGAGATGTCTGCTGCATGCTGTGGCTGATGTATGCGATGCCTGGTGCATGCTGTGACTGATGTATGCGATCTCTGCTGCATGCAGTGGCTGATGTATGCGATGTCTGCAGCATGTTGTGGCTGATGCAAGCATTGCCTGCTGCATACAGTGGCTGATGTATGTGATGTCTGCTGCATGCAGTGACTGATGTATGCGATGTCTGCTGCATGCTGTGACTGATGTATGCGATGTCTGCTGCATGCAGTGGCTGATGTATGCGATATTTGCTGCATGCTGTGGCGGATGTATGCGATGTCTGCTGCATGCAGTGGCTGATGTATGCAATATTTGCTGCATGCTGTGGCGGATGTATGCGACGCCTGCTGCATGCAGTAGCTGATGTATGCGATGTCTGCTGCATGCAGTGGCTGATGTGTGCGATGTCAGCTGCATGCAGTGGCTGATGTGTGCGATGTCTGCTGCATGCAGGGGCTGATGTATGCGATGCCTGATGCATGCCATGGCTGATATATGTGATGTATGTTGCATGCAGTGGCTGATGCATGCAGGTTAACTATATTTTGTGAAACACCGTTCACTTCACATTTCATTTTTATTGCCAAACAAAAATCGAAGGTATCGAGATTTATTTGTGTACGACGTTTTAACCTTAATTGTGAGGTAGAGCTGCCCGTCGGGGACGACCACACATATTATCTGAACACCCTTGCATCACACTGTAGGTTAACAACTCATCGCAAAACCTCTCATAGGGAACTCGCGAGGAAAGCATTAGAGGCGGAGGGGTTTTTGTGACAGGCGCCGGAGAGTGATCCTATTGGCTGATATTGATAAACGGTACTGATGCCCCTGTGTAGACCGATATGTGTTCCCGTGAAGATAGGTTCACAGTGGTAGTTGTCTTCTAACGACGCCATGAAAACATAGTTGAATCGCAACCACGCTCCACATAAGTGAAACAAAAAGCGTATTTGCGATACAACTAGTTGCGGGGGCTGTGGGTAAGAACTGTTCAAAGCGGTAGGACCCACTCACTAACCGTAATGCATGTATATTAGAAACAAACCCAGTACCTACGAAGGCTTCCAACGCACAGGACACCGCAGCATAAGAGTCATTACTTGCATCAATACAAGTATGCATCGGGGCTTGTCATTGGCGTATTCAAGGGCAAGAGTTGAAATTGAATGAAGTAGGTGGACAAAATAGGATACGCTGCCACACATATCAATCAATCGCAGTCCAATCTACAAGGGGGCATTGTCTCCATCCAAACAGGCCCTGGGTGCCGCCAATCGCATGACATAATTTAGACTCGTCCGTCAGAGAACAAGACGGCTTGGAAGGGTTGGAGGTATGTCGAGGATGCGACCAATCACTGGCACGTGAGGTTGCACGAACCAGGTTAATTGCTTTACTAAAACATTGAATTTGATATACAATATAGGAACTACATCAATCTACAATGGTAGTGTGCTGAGTTGGGGTTTTGTTCCCCTTTCAGGGAAGAAGGAGCTGCCCGCCTAATAATTCATATTCGACGAAATACATGATTTAGTATACTGGACTATTTTTGAGCTGGTGGCACAGACTATCTCTGTGCCGGTATGACACTGTTGATGTCTTCAGGAGGAGACGGTTTAGCTCTGCCGCAGATAGTCACAATACGCGGTAAAGATAACCGACGCCGAAATTCAACTAACATCGGAGGCTGTACCATTGTGTAGTACTTAATACTCAAACAAATATCCTTCTAAAGTAATTAAATGTAAGTTTAAATAATTATTTGTGCAGTTAATCATCCTTCCCAAAGAAAGTGAGACAGGTCCGCATAAGCTCCTTCGAATGTGCCATTAAACCTTCACCCTCCTTACTCTTGCTAGGTTATTCTTTCTGTATCTAGCAAACCGCGAGACCGCCGTTAAAGTCAATGTATCAACCATTCATTGGTGTATGTATAAGTCTTGAGTGACTTTTATGTTCGTTAATCACACACGGTAAACGTGGTAAAGGAGGTAAATGATACTCATAGACATGATGTTTCTAAATTGAGATGAGTGACAGGTGGGTAACAAGATCAATATGTGATGTACTGTTTTAGTGATAACATCAGATGTGTACATCTCAAGTGAACACTGAATTGAATTTATAAATCACTTTGTATCGCAATGTATTGCATGCCCACCCACCCTGCGGGAGATAGACACAAACTGAATATGTAAATACATCAACAAGAAAAGTTATATACTAACATAGATACAGAACAAATAACTTGATATATGAGGGCGCGGGTAATAAGGTACATGTCCTCACACTGTATCAAGACATTGGACGAGGGGTAACAATACGAACCTGAAATAGCCCTACAAAGTCAATATCCTAAAGGTCTGGAAATGATGTGGTGTTTCAATCCCTACTGCTAACTCTGTCCTACCCAACATCACGGATGAGCATGTCCCGCATAATCCAATTATTAAATGAGTAGTCAACTCTAGTGTTTGTGATCATCTCAGGGACGTGTCCTACGTTGTTCCTCCCTTCTTACTGTCTAACACTGTCCTACCCAACATCAACATCCAACATCCTATCCAACATCCTACCCAACATCACGGATGAGCGTGTCCCGCATAATTCAATTATCAAATGAGTAGTCAACTCTAGTGTTTGTGATCATCTCAGGGACGTGTCCTACGTTGTTCCTCCCTTCTTACTGTCTACACGAACAATTTCACCATTTATAGTCACCGCCTTAAACCCATTGAATACGTACGCGCTAAATCACCTCTATCTGCCAGCTGTTAGACTCTTCACCCTTAGCAGAATAAACACCTGGCCTATGACGTTACATGATATGAGGACACCTGCACCTGAGATAACGCTAACGCGCTGGTGCTGCGACAATAATAAATAAACATGGTTCTGTTTTCCGTTTTATTGTGTAACACTTCAAAAGGTTCGAGGAAGGACAACATAAAGGGTACCATAGGAGGGTACCCATGCTGAGTTGATATAGTGAAACACTTTAACGGGTAAGAGGAAAACACACAAACACGACCTCCACAAGGGTAAAGCCTGCGTGGTGCGATAACTCTTACTCGGTGAGAGGACCAACATACACAGATTGTATAACACGGGTCACCGAACCCGTAAAACATAGGGAATAAATGAGGTGTAAAAGCGGAGGGCTAGAACATATAGAACTCTATGACATTTCTCTATGCGTCGTTTGACCAAGATAAGTAGGCACTTGCTGTGGAGAAAGTTTCAAATTCAAGCGTACAGTTACGTGCGCGGTTTGTGTGTATTCTTCCTTCGAGGTCTATTTCTGGCCTTCACAAATGTACACAAGCACAACTGTACTCAACTCTGAGTATAAAAGACGATCTTCTGCTGAGCCTGGCACCAATATCCTTTACTAACGTGAGTAGTTCAGGGCGAACAGCGTCAAAGCTCTCGGCTGCCGGACAGAAGTTAAGAATCGTTAATTAAGAACCCGCCAGATTGTGGCATTTGCGAACTATGATTGTCTACCATTAGTCCAACGTATAGTAACACCTCATAATGCAAAGTGTAAGTCCGGACGCAAGGTAGCGGGACGCAGTCTAGTCGACACACTGGCACAGCGTCAGTTGCCAGCTACATGCAATAAATGTACGAGGTAAGCAACCGTTAGAACTTCTCTTCTATATTTCAGTCACCAAACGCCGAATATCAACATGCAAACTCAAAAAGGAGATTGCATTCGGCTACTTTGAACGTTTTTGAGTGTCCGGCCGACCCGCGTTTGGCTGATACTGTAGTGAGTGAAGGACAACCTAATGTAAAAAAGTGACATCCAGAATAATCCTTCCATGTTATCCGTTTGGCCGATACTGTAGTGAGTGAAGGACAACTTAATGTAAAAAAGTGACATCCAGAATAATCCTTCCATGTTATCAAACTTCCCTAATTATTGGCCGTGTCTTTTAAACCTTTTCGTCAACACTGAGGCGGCTGCTAACCGCTACCATTGTATGCACACCAACGACAAGCGGTGAGGTACAAAGCAAAGTTTGAACAAGTGCTAGGAGCCATGCAGTCTTGAAAAATTGCTCAGTCGTTAGGCATGGACGCTGTTGGTAAACTTTGTTCACAAACAGTCAGACCAGAGGCGTTGCGCCTTAGGTTTTCTTAGTTTACTGTGAAACGGTCTCACGCTTACCCGACGTTGGTTAAGTTCTCCTAACAAGCGATGACTCAAAATATGCGAGGAAACAATTTCCGGCCGCCGGTTTACCGTATCTCATATACAATAACACCTCTATAATAATATTTGGTCACAAAAATAGTTTTTTATTTAATTCAGAAATTATTTAATTGTTAATTGATTATGTCTCATCTTTAGACCTCTGAGTTCACCGGCACAATAGAGTAGATGAACCTGAACATGTTGAGTCACGATAATGAGCTCAGTCGGGGTGACCCGGCGAACATTTCAACCCTGAATGAGTTCAGCATAAGGTGACACAATTTTGAAGAGTTCTGTGACGTCAGCAAGTAAACCTGACAGCACATAGGAGAGAGAACAATACGCTACTATACGCTTCATAACTGTGACCATTAAAATTCCATGAATAAAGCCGTTGAATAGAACCTACTCGATTACAGTGAATGTGCTGATACCTACCCGATATAGATGCCCGAATATTGAACATGTTTAAATCCAACTATGCGGTTTCTGTTTTCATCAAGGTACACTTTGATAAACTATTCGTTTATTAAAACGAAAAATTGTCAAGGTACACGTTGTAATAAACGACTCGTTTATTACAACGAAAATTTGCTTACGATCGGACACAAGAGTTGAACTTACGAGAAATACGATAAGATGGAAACTCTTGATACTGCCAGTTGACGCAATAGTGTCTATTTGAATGCTAACGATTGATCTTATGTAGGATGAAAGCGCAATAAGTTAATACGCTGCTTAGCAGTGGCTTGCAGAACGGAATGCAGTGCGCAAGCTCCTGCGCAAGTGAACTGCCGTAGTATATTAATGCAATGCACAAGCCCCTGCGCAAGTGGACTGGTGTAGTATATTAATGCAATGCGCAAGCCCCTGCACAAGTGGACTGATGTAGTAAATTAATGCAATGCGCAAACCCCTGTGCAAGTGGACTGGTGTAGTATAATAATACAATGCGCAAGCCCCTGCGCAAGTGGACTGGTGTAGTATAATAATACAATGCGCAAGCTCCTGCGCAAGTGGACCGGTGTAGTATATTAATGCAATGCGCAAGCCCCTGCGCAAGTGGACTGGTGTTGTATATTAGTGCAACGCGCTAACCCCTGCGCAAGTGGACTGGTGTAGTATATTAATGCAATGCGCAAGCCCCTGCGCAAGTGGACT
>SDVV010020802.1:0-13252 GCA_016164225.1 Gammarus roeselii | reverse complement strand
CACACACACACACACACACACACACACACACACACACACACACACACACACACACACATGCGCACACACACATGCACACACACATGCGCGCAAACAAATGCGCACTCACATGCGCACACACACATGTGCACACACACATGCGCGCACACACACATGCGCGCACACACACATGCGCGCACACACACATGCGCGCACACACACATGCACGCGCGCACACACATGCACGCGCGCACACACATGCACGCGCGCACACACATGCACGCGCGCACACACATGCACGCGCGCACACACATGCACGCGCGCACACACACGCACACGCGCGCCACATACGCGCATACACACATGCGCACACACAAATTCGCGCATACATACACATTCGCACACACACATATGCACACATACATACATACATGCACACACTCACACACACACACACACACACACACACACACACACACACGTGCACATGCACACACGCGCACACGCACATACACACATTTGCACACTCAGAGACGCACAGACACATTTACACACACATACGCATACACATGCACACACATACACACACATACGCACACACACGCATACGCACACACACGCATGCATGCACACACACATACATACGGCCATACGTACACCCATATGCATACACACACATACACACATACGTATACACACATACGTATACACACATACACATACACACACCCATACACATACACACACGCATGCGTACACCCAAGAAACTTACAGCTCTAGACGAAGAGACAAAGCGAGACATAGTACACTACGTTAGTAAGCAGGAGACAGTCACGCTGTGACAACGCACCACACGTTCGGCCACTATCTCACCACATCCGACCCGACTTACGTAACCGTTTTGGCGTATTTCCCGATGAAATAAACTCTCAGAATACAGAGAAAATTTTAGTGAATGGTGATTACAATGTCACCTCCCTAAAACCAAATTAGCGAATAGGGAGAATTCGACTAAAAATACTCGGCAGAACAGACTTAGAAATCGACGAAATTGAGGGCATAATCGTAAAGGAAAAGATACCATCTTACAAAGGAATTATAATTCAAATCTGAGCTAATGACGTGTCACAGACAGAATCGACATGGAAAAGGTACAAAATCATGTTGAAAAATGTCAAAGGTTCTCACGTGAACAATGCACGTCGCTGGCGTCTTGCCCCATCCAAACCTAAGCCGATATAAGTTAAGCAAGATGATCTTTCTTAACAATCGCCTAGCAACTTTCTGCAGAGCACAGAAAATTCCTCCTTCCTCTGATCATTGGGAAACGATGATTGACCCAAAGTACAATAACTTAAATATGATCACCAACAAGGCTTGCTTAAACATGTATGGACTTGATGCCATCGATAACATCCTTAAATACATAAGCGCTGGTCATGTCACCGAAAAAGAATTAGAAACGTACTCTATATCAAACCCTCAACTCCGCCAGCAGTACTAGACGAAATGACCCAACGGCCTCCGCCCGTTTCAACACTAGATACACAACAAATACAAGAGCCCATCAAAACATCACCGCAGGTCCTATCAAGAAAGTTCCTGTCATCAGTCCAGTCCGAGTTAGAGGCAATAGTCGCCGCTCGGCTCGTACAACCCGAGTAACCAAAAACGAAAGCCTTGGCTCCGACACAAAGCATCATAGTAAAAGAAAATCAAGTCAAGAAAACCAAGCTAATGTTACTAACGGTACTCCCAAATGTTACTATTTGAACGCTAGAAGTCTCAGAGACAAAATTGACGAACTAGGTATCCTTGCAATGAATGCATCGACATATAATCGCAATCACAGAATCTTGGATGAAATTGAGCACCAGGCATTATTCAGGCAAATTTACTCTCCTGGTTACTCACTGTTTTACAAAGATAAACAAAGCCGAGAGGGCGGAGGAGTGCTGTTTCTCGTGTAAAAACACTGCAAATATTAGAAGTCACTATTCCTAACAGCTGACCTGACATAGTATCAATCCAAGTAGTCGGCAAACATATAAAATGTAAAATCACCCTCGTCTATCGACCACCAAAAGCAAGGTTTCAGATGACATCGACCGTTACTACACCCTCATTGATGTCGTCACAACACAACACAGTATAGTGCTTGGAAACTTCAATATCCCGACACTGATTGGGAAACTAACGAATGCACTGCCACTGGCCAACGTCTGATTGATTTTGCAGACGATAAGTTTTTGACCTAAATGTGAAGACACCTTGAAGAGGTAACAATATTATTGCTCTCTTATTTTGTGCAAGCGACTTGCATGTCACGAACGTTGAAGTGGGCAAACCACTCGGAACCAGCAACCAAAACTCTATAAGGTTTTTGATTTATCTCGAGTTGGAAACGTCAACAAACTGCGAAAAAGTCCCTAATTTTAGATTGGCCAATTATGATGGCTTAAGAGATTCAATGGAACACAACACAGTATTGTGCTTGGAGACTTCAATATCGCTGACATTGATTGGGAAACAGACGAATGCACTGTTACCGGCCAACGTCTGATTGATTTTGCAGACGATAAGTTCATGACCCAAATGGTGAAGACACCTACAAGAGGTAACAATATTCTTGCTTTATTATTTAGTGCAAGCGACTCTCATGTCACGAACGTAGAAGTGGGCGAACCACTCTGAACTAATGACCACAACTGTATCCGTTTATTGATAGAGCTCTATTTGAAAACTTCAACAAACTGCGAAAAAATTGCTAACTTTAGATTAGCTAACTTTCATGGCTTAAGAGAGTCAATGGCGTCTGCATATATAACCCTTGGACAAAATGTCAATCAATTTCTTTAGTAACACTTGAAAAGTAGCAAGCAATCTAATGATACTGCTAAGAAAGGCAACAAAATGCTAGGTATGATGTCCCGCACTATCTCAAACAAAGACAGTATGGTCAAGTTATACATTGCATTTGTTACACCGCATCTCGAGTATACCGTTCAATTTTGGTCTCCATATCTAAGAAAAGACGTTGTTAAATTAGAGGAGGTTCAATGCAGAGCTACCAAACTCATCTCTTTGCTGCGGAATAAGTTGTATGAAGACAGGCTACGTGAACTCAATATTTATTTTCTAGAGAAACATCGAGTCGGAGATGACATGATTGAAGTGTGGAAGATGATGAAAGGTAAGGAAAACGTTGACCGAGCGAGCCTATTCACTGAAGATACAAACGGAGTGACTAGGAACAAGAGTTGTTGAAGAATAGAACAAACTTTCAGCAGAAATTGTAAACAGCAATACAATTAAAATGTTCAAGTCTCGACTTGATAAGTTATTAATAAATCGCCATTAAATAGCTAAACCGTTCCCTTTCTTGATGTTATAAAAACAGAAAGGGCACATGAAGCCCTCTTCGACGTTCTGCTCCAGAACTTGCTATCTTGCTATCAAAAGGCAACCTAGTTTGGGCCAATAAGCCTGTTGTTGTCTTCATATATTTGTAAACACTGGTACACATACATCCACACACATACATACACAGACACACACACACATGCATATACACACATACACCCTCATACACAAAGACATACACACACATACATACGCATATACGCACACATACATACGCACACATATGTACGTATGCACATGCGCACGCGGGCGCACAGATAAGTCCTAAGTTCTCTCTTCTTGGGTAGCTAATAACAGCCAAAGTGCGCTCTTTCATGCAACCTCTTGCTACAACTCTTCCTCTTTTCCAATTTTGCTATTCTCATGCATGAGATTCCCTGCACTGATTGCAGGTCTCATGCATGGGATCCTCGTTTCCTATCTTCACATCATTTTCCTCCTTCAGCTGGTGTTGGGGCGCATTGCCAACGGCACCTTAGGGCGACAGCAAATCCTTGGAGCTTGTAGGCAGGGTAGGTAGGGTAGGTAGTCCTGTACTACCTGTGGCACCCGTGCATAGCTTCGACATTTGCTGCGTAAAGGACACTCACTTTATGCAGTAGTTAACTCAAATTACTCTAATATAGAATATGTATGCAACTTGATGCAACCCTATTTGCTGGTTCTAGGTTCAGCGCCAGATGGTCGCTGACTTCAGCGCGCTAGAAAGCCTCATCCCTGTAATCTAATTTCTTCTCAATCAAGTTGTTAACTTTTGTGAAAATGAATTGACTATGTTTTTCTTTCAGAGCGCTCGCCCTGCTCGCTGTTTGAATAAAGTAAAAAAATGGAAAGGCAGCTTCAGCAGCCTTCTCTACGTCTTCGGAGAGAATGACAGCTACAACCTGGGATTGGTGTGTAACCTTTTACCCTCAGACGCCTCTCTATTACTGGTTCCACCTTCTGAGCATTTGTCCCTAAACCTTGGGTCTCCCTTCACTGAAACTGACGATAACCGATTCATCACTACTTTCTGATTTAACGTTTGGTGCTAGAAGAACGTTGCATTTACCATGCTAGCAATCTCGGTCATTCAAATCTAATCTACTTCATCAGGGTAGCGCGAAGCACTATGAACGGCCCACTCTGCTTGAATCGCTCAGCAGAGGCTCTCTAGTGACGGCAGTGAGCATGAGCAAGCACCACACTCTGGCGCTCATAGAGGGCGGCACCGTCAAGGTCTGGGGTCACGGCCCTGGTGGCAGGTGAGGAAAGGCAAGGGTACACTTTCACGGTTTGCAATTGAATGAGTGACCATTGGCTTTTCTGCTATGTGTATCTTCGAGATTCTTCATCTTTTCAGATATCCGAAGCTTTTATACGAGTAATTTCACGAACAGTTTGTGCACGCCAGGGACTCATCTGCTATTGCTGCAGCATTACAGCACAGTGGCCAATGGACCTAATGCTCTGTGATGTTTCCCCACCCTCCTATAGCTAATGGATCACGGGTCGCACGGGGCCATGACCCAACCTGAGAGGGGAACACCGTATTTCCTTACAGACCCTGCTATTCTTCACCCTTCACTATCTCTTCTTGTTTACTCCATTCACCTCGTCTGTTTTGTCAGAACTCCATTACGCATCTCTCCTTCTAACAGCCTTCCCTCATAGATTCAGTTAGGTAATTTCGATTTTTATTTCGATTTATTTATACGTTTTCTGTTTTTTATTCAAATGAATCTTGAGGAGGAAATATTACGGAGATGATTTGAGAGAATCTTGATAACATTCATCAAAAGTAGTTTTCGACCGTTTATGATAACTTTGTCAACATTGTTTGAGAAATTCGGATTTTTTTTTCTGATTTTTCCCATTTTCTGTGTGGTTTTCGGTCCGGTTTCGCAATATTAAACCCTTCCATGACTGCAATTTGCCGGGTTCAGCTTCCCGGCAGGCCCTGCTCACCACGGGGACTAAAGTAATGTTGCTAGAAAATACTGTAACCTACCACGAGGCATTGTCAGTTGACGATACGCCCAAGAGTGAGTCATCATCAGTATGACTAAGCGCCTTGAAAAGTTACCTATACTGATCTCATAGGCTTGGGCTCCTAGTCAAGTTCATGAAAGGATTATCCTACCTCTCATTGCCCACGTAGAGGTTACCGTCTCAGTCGAAAATTGTGAAGCCTAAGTGGAGTGTTTGGTACGGGGTGAACTAGCTTCGCACCCCTTTCCCGCCAGCCACCAAACAGCACCATCCGACCTTTCAGCAAAGCCACATGCAGGGACATACGGGTAACAGCGGGACCGTAATCGCGTGGAATGACACGCTACAAATATTTACAATGTGGCCCACACACGGCAACAACCAATTGAAGCCTGGGGGACCAGAACTGTCCGCTGCGTAATAGCCTTGGTATGCATCCCACAAACTGTATATTTTTTTATACAATGCAGCTCGCAGCCTCAACCAATTGCAGCCCGGGGTACCAATATCAGTCACTGTGTGAGGAACTCAGATTACGTCCCACAAACTGTCGAAGATTTTTTGCTAATTTGGCCATCTAGACAGTTATTGAGAGTAGATCCAAGAAATTATAAATTAATAAATTAAAAGTAAGGTCACGAAACATATAAAACAGAGGAAAAATTAGACAGGATGGAGAATAAGATACAGCTAATTTGTAGGAAAAATAAGATATGAAACAAACAAAGAGAAGAGGAAAAGATCAAGTGGAAAAAAATATAACTTCTGTTATCTAGATTCTCTCAATAAAAAGCTATTTCTCTGTAATGTAGCAAGAGCCATCGTGTTAGCATGCACTTCTGCTTTTTATTTGAATGAATCTTGATGAGGAAACATTACAGAGACAATTTTGAGTGAATCTTGATAGTTCTATGCTGCCAAACATTTCTCCAGAAATTTCGAAATTGTTTTTCCGAATTTTCCCGACTTTTTATGTGTTTGACTTAGAAACAAAATTAGACGTTTTTATGTCATCAAACTCTGGACCCATACGGTCATAGCACCTAGCTAGTCTAGGTAAGTCGAGTACGCAGCATCCCATCTAGGCAGTGGACTAGTGACCCACTGCCTCTACAGAGCCAGAGATGGGGACTCATGCAGAAATGCGTACTTTTAATGCTGTATCTGTGTTACTGCCTCGTCGCCGTCAAACTTACCATCTTTATGTACGAGCGGCCTGATGAAATCAGGCCGTTATCTTGAGTCTAACTGCAGAGGACATCTGCAACTGCTAACACCATCGGTGTTTGGTTATGAAGTAAGCGGTCCATGGATAGCCCTTCATACCTAACTGCAGATGATTACGTGTCACATGACGTTTCTTCGCGAACCGTTCAATGTTTGGTTTTAAAATCCTGCTAATAAGGCAGATGCCTGCCATAGGTAGATGCCTGCCATAGGCAGATGTCTGCCATAGTCAGATGCCAGCTACAGGCATATGCCTGTTATCAGTGTTTGGTCTTGAAGTAAGCAATACACAGACAGCCCTTCATACCTACACTCAGATGATTACGTGTCACATATGAGGCTCCTAAGCAAACCGTTCAATGTTTAGTTTTGAAATCTTGCTATAGGCAAACGCCTACTATAGGCAGATGCCTGCTATAGCAGATGCCTGCTATAGGCAGATGCCTGCTATAGGCAGATGCCTGCTATAGGCAGATGCCTGCTATAGGCAGATGCCTGCTATAGGCAGATGCCTGCTATAAGCAGATGCCTGCTATAGGCAGATGCCTGCTATAGGCAGATGCCTGCTATAGGCAGATGCCTGCTATAAGCCGATGCTTTCTATAGGCAGATGCCTGCCAACGGTGTTTGGTCATGAAGTAAGCAGTCCACGGACAGCTCTTCATACCTACACGCAGATGATTACGTGTCACATATGGTGTTGGGCTGCTGGCCAGTTGCTGTCCGTCCGCCATCTTGGATCGTACAACAACTGCCGGCTGGTAGCATCATGCCACCATCTTTGATCGTACGACAACGGCCGGCCAAGTGGCATCAAGAGCCATCTTTAGCAGACGACAAACGGCTAACACTGGGTCTGTTGCACATCATATTGTATACTAGTAATTTCATTATTAAAAGTATGAAAAATAAATCTTGTGAATGATGATAGCTCGTTTAGAGCATCATTTAAAGCAAGTCTACTGAACAACAATAGCTCATTCAGAGCATCATTTAAAGCAAATTTTATGACCAATGATAGCTCTTCATGAGCATCCTTGATAGCAAGTATTCTGAATGATGATAACTTGTTTAGAGCATCATTTAAAGCAAGATTTCTGAACGATGATAACTCGTTTAGAGCATCCTTTATAGCAATTATACAGAACAATGATAGCTCGTTTAGAGCATCATTTAAAGCACGACTTCTGAATGATGAAAGCTTGCTTGGAACACCAATAAAGCAAGTCATCTGAACAATGATAGCTCGTTTACAGCATCCATTATATCAAATCTTCTAAACGATGATAGTTTGTTTAGAGCATCATTTAAAGCAAATCTACAATACGATGAAAGCTCGTTTAGAGCTTCATTTGAAACAAGTCTCCTGAACGATGATAGCTCGTTTAGAGCATCATTTAAAGCAAGACTTCTTAACAATGATAACTCGTTTAGAGCATCATGTAAATCAAATCCTCTGAACAATGATAGCTTGTTTGGAGAATCATTTAAAACAAGTCTTCTCATCGAGAGATCATGTGTCACATATGACGTCCCACGGGTCAAAAGTCAGTGTCGCTCTGAAAACCCAATGATATATAGTGGCTTCTCAGTGACATTGGATTAATTTCAGTCATATGCGTATTTACGCCCCAGTGTTCTATGGATGCTAATAGTGCTTGTCACTGAAATCCAACGCCAACAGTGGTTGCGGGTCAGCACTGCATGCCTCAATACACAATATGAAATAATGAAATACATTCTTCGTATATATGCAACATTTAATGCCACATATTGAATTTTTTGGTAACATACCTATTGATTTTACTCATGCATACACTATTTTGCGCTATGTGGCGGTGATTGCAAGCGTATATTTGGATCAGAACATCCACCTCATACATGTCAATGCATTGTTCCGGTAATGATGTCCAAAATCACCTCCGCGACAAGCGAGCGATCGCAAGTCACAGGACGGCTCCTCAAACCCAGAATTCCCTCTAATGACTGCGTCACAGGATCACAACATTCCTATCCACTGCACAACGATGACATACATACCGAATGCCTAAGGCACTACCGCTGTTTTGAAGGTCACATATACTGGCCAGTTGGGTGTAACATATGCCTATTAGCCATGAAAGTGCTTCCAGGCAGTCCTACCTTTGAGGCATTCAGGAACAAATATCGTGCAATGAGAGAGAGCCTCCTAATAACCTTATAAACGTTCAAGAGCGAGGCTCTAACTTCATTTCTTCTCCGGTGAACCTGACAAGCACCACTGTTTGGTGGTGCTTGTCAGGTTCACCGGCCCACTCCTATTCTGCCGCCGGCTACTTCTAAGAAGCTTTCAGCCCAGGTGTTTAGTAGTGTCTTTGCGGTCAAGCAACTAACCAATCAAGGGGTGACCATCAGAGATGACGGATTGTTCAATCGAGAACGTATACCAGATGCACTCCCAAAACTCCCCTCACAATAATGACGCCCTGCCTACCAATTCGGCCTCAAAGGAGCTTGACTCCTTGTCGAATACGCACTTTGCGCTACATCAGGCTGCCTTAGAAACAGGGCCCTGATGGAATTCGTTAATGTGCCAATCCTCCCCCCAAAGGCTCCCTTCGAGATCACTAGGGACAAGATCGCTTCCCCTTTCCAACACATTACTGCAGAAGTACGTACGAAGGATCTCCAGCTTCGCGCTCAGGTCGTTCAGAACCTGCGCGGCTATATCCTCAGCGCATCTCTGACGGGTATTCTTGCTCTCATCCGAGATCCCGTTCTAACAGATTGCACGCGAGTTACCCCACAGTTACCCCACATTGTTGGTTGGAGCGCTCCACAGTCTCCTTTCACAAACTGTTATCGGGATCCCTGATCGAAGCGGCTTGTGGCGATTCAAAATCCGCTTTCTGACTTTGGACAAACTTGCTCCGGAGTTTGTTTGGGCAGCCATTCTAGCAAGATCGGTTTTTCAACCTCAACCCCTCACCGGCGGGGCGGTCTTGAATGCTTTCCAAGCGCTTGAAACCTTCCGATACAGGACGGAGATCCTCTCATTTATGGCCCCCACCACTTCTGGTTTTGTGGCCCCTGAACCGCCGGTGGCACAGAAGCCTCAGCAACCCCAGAAGGGGGTCGCGCGGGGTTCTTCTCGTGGCCAAAGCGGTCGACAAGCATCTTCCAGTGATCGCCATGCGTTCCAGCGTGGTGCCATGCAACCCCAAGGGAAGCATGGGGGCCCCAGTACCTCACATGCAGGTTCGGGGGCCCGCCCCTCAACTGCCCCAAGGGTTCAGGGACGTAGCCAGAATGGTCGAGATAAAACGAGGTCGGGGGGCTCAGCAGTCAAACGACCCTCCCTTCCCCCCACTCCAAGTCCTCAGGTGACTACGGAAAGCGGGACCGCTCCCCTTCTTGTAAGTACTGACGCTCTTTCGGTGGCCCTGAGGAGTCGCCTAGCCCACGGGAGCGAGGTCACGCCTTTGGTCAAACGCATCCTGTCTAAAGGCCTCTCATCGAGATGGGCGCCACGACCCCCTCCTCTCGATTACACTCTCTCACCGACAACACGAGGACGTTCTGAAACCACTCGTGTTAGACTTCCTCAGGAAAGGCATAGTCAAGGCGGTGCCCAGGCAACATGACTTCGTGTCGCACATCTTTGCGGTTCTCAAGGCCTCGGTAGGAGATCGCTTAGTGATCGACTACTCCAGGACCAACAAATACATCCCGGTAACTACGTTAGCTATGTAGGCTAGAGAAGCTATGTAGGCTAGAGAAGCTATGTAGGCTAGTGTCCGAGTTTTGTTGAGTGTGTGAGAGGAGGAAGCTTCGAGTGAACGTGGGTAAGAGTAAAGTAATGAGATGCTTGAGGACTGTCGATGCGAGCAAAATTAGTGTCACCCTAAATGGAGAGCTCTTGGTGGAAGTTCAGTGTTTTAGGTATCTGGGCTCTCAGGTGGAGATAATTGAACTAGTGGAAACTGAAGTGGAGGCGCGAGTGAAGGAGGGGTGTAAAGTGTTGGGTGCACTGAAGAGTGTAATTAGCTGTAGGACGTTGGGTATGGAAGCATGAGAGGGCTATATGAGGGTGTTGTTGTCCCAACTGTGCTCTACGGAGCTGAGACTTGGAGGGTTAGAGCAGAGGAGAGAAGAAGGTTGAATGTTTTCGAGATGAAATGTTTGAGGAGCAAGGTTGGAGTAACGCTGAGAGACCGGGTCACCAACGGTTTGGTTCGAATCAGAACAAGGATGGTGAAGAAGTTGGAGGACAGAGTGGATTCGCGTGTTCCGAGATGGTTCGGGCACATGCAGTGAATGGATGAAGGGAGATTGGTGAAAAGGGTGATGAATGCGGAGGCGAGTGGTAGCAGGCCTAGAGGTAGACCGAAGTTTTGGTGGATGGATGGTGTGAAGCAGGCGTTAGGGACCCAGAGTGTAAGTTGAGGGGCTACCGGCCGGATCTTTTAGCACCAAAGGGCTAAGTTGTGTGAGTGTGAGCGTGTGAGGGTGTGAGGTGAGCCTTGCCGTCGGCCACCTCCCTTTCTGGGGGACGCGGCCTAGTGTCTGTATCTGTATCTTGCCATCTTATATCTCCTACATGTTAGCTGTATCTTATTCTTCATCCTGTCTAATTTGTTCTGTGTTATATGTTTCGTGACCTTACTTTTAATTTATTTTTGATGTTATTTCTTGGATCTACTCTCAATAACTGTCCAGATGGCCAAATAGCAAAAAAATCTTCTACAGTTTGCGGGACGTAATCTGAGTCCCTCACGCAGTGACTGATATCGGTCCCCCGGGCTTCAGTTGGTTGTTGGCGTGTGTGGCCCACATTGTAAATATTTTTAGCGTGTCATTCCCCGCGATTACGGTCCCGCTGTTACCCGTATGTCCCTGCATGTGGCTTTGCCGTAAGGTCGGATGGTGCTGTCTTGTGGCTGGCGGGAAAGGGGGCGAAGCCAGTTCACCCCTTACCCAACACTCCACTTAGGCTTCACAATTTTCGACTGAGACGGTAACCTCGCCGTGGGCAATGAGAGGTAGGATAATCCTGTCATGAACTTGACTAGGAGCCCAGGCCTATGAGATCAGTATAGGTAACTTTTCAAGGCGCTTAGTCATACTGATGATGGCTTACTCTTGGGCGTATCGTCAACTGACAATGCCTCGTGGTAGGTTACAGTATTTTCTAGCAACATTACTTCAGTGGTGAACAGGGCCTGCCGGAAAGCTGAATCCGTCATATTGCAGTCATGGAAGTGTTTAATCTTGCGAAACCGGACTCTGCATCAACACCAGAACCCGGTGTCACCCATAACCAAGATCCTCTCCCGCCTAGGGTGCTCGGGGGAGAGACAAGCACAGCAGCCCCCCCCATCTGTATTTAGTGGGGTAGACCTAGAGAATAGAACGTAAAACAAATTTGGAAGCGCGGTGACCGCCACTTCAGGACGAAAGGCCAGGAGAAGTCGTCGGAACCGCCTTCGACCTCATGGACGATAGGCTGGAAACCAAAAGTATCAGGAGAGAACCTGGCAGAAACAGACACAATTCAAGCAAATCGTCCACTTTGCGCTGCGCTGAGAGGTCTCCCAAGGGCATTACAGAACTAAAGAATGGCTCCCTGTTAGTAAAAGTATGAGATGACGAACGGAACAAGAACATTCAAAAGCTGACAATGCTGTCCGACAATATTTCTGTGACAGTTGATGAGCAACCCACTCTCAACACGAATCAAAGAACCATCTATTATAAAAGCAGACCAGATCACTTCGATGCAGACATTCTGGTGAAACTTATGTATCAACAGGTTATCGGAATATACAGGGCAAAACGACGGCAAAGCGGTGTTGAGGAATATACTGGCTTCTACATCCTTACCTTCAAACTCCGTTCTCTGCCTTCTGATGTCCAAATTGTCTAGACACAGTGCTCGGTCAGAGAAAACATTCTTGATCCAAGACGCTGCTACAACTGCCAAAAGTTTGGTCATGGAATGATGCCTGCCGATTAAGGAACAGAACAGGTACATGCTTCCGCTGCGGTGAGGACGCACATAGTCACAATTGTGACCGAACTGCTGAATGCGCGAACTGTTCAGGAGTCAATCCTGCGCAGTCACGCAACTACTTTTATTACAGATACAGACACTAGGCCGCATCCCCCAGAAAGGGGGGTGGCCGACAGCAAGGCGCACCTCACACCCTCACACGCTCACACTCACACAACTTAGCCCTTTTGTGCTAAAGGGTTCGGCCGGTAGCCCCTCAACTTACACTCTGGGTCCCGAATGCACCGAGGAACCGTCGTCAGCAGCAGGGCCCGACAGTTTTCTCTGGTTTACCCCCGCCGCGTCATAATGACCGGGCCCCCCCCCCACCAACGACCATCCCGACAGCGGGATGCCAAGGACGGGAAAGCACATCAGAGCTGCGTCAAAATCAACCATTCACAATCATTCTCCACTCACGCCTGTTCATTGCACGCTCTCTCGCCACTTCCAAATTCATGTCTCTCCTTCCCAACGCCTGCTTCAGACCATCCATCCACCCAAAATTCGGTCTACCTCTAGACCTGCGACCACTCGCCTCCGCATTCATCACCCTTTTGACCAATATCCCTTCATCCATCCTCTCCATGTGCCCGAACCATCTCAGTACACGCGAATCCA
>SDVV010020801.1:0-13252 GCA_016164225.1 Gammarus roeselii | reverse complement strand
GGGAACTGCAAGAGAATGAAAATAACAAGATGCAGATTAGCCACCATTGCTTTACCAAGCTGAAGCGCTTCCTTAAGGACCCTTGGGAGTAGTAATTATATTTAGAATATATAAAATTAAATTTAGAATAATCTTATCTATCATGCCAGCAAGTAAAAAAACAAAGAAAAGCAAAGAAAAGCAACCATTTAGAATAAGAAATCAAAGTGAAAAATCAATGTAAAACCAGAAATATGGCAAACCAGCAATAATTTAGAAAAGCATGCCGAATGCTGATGAAATCAGGAAATGAATAATTGATCAAACAACAAAAGGGTAATTAAGGGAAGACTTGACAAATCGCAATAAAATAAACAAACATAGCAAACCTAGAATCAAAATTAAGCGCAAAGCAATTGAATTATTAAATAACCGATCGGAAAGAAATAACAAGCAAACTCAAATTGCAAATGGGAAATAATTATGTACACTCATAAGCAGACACTTTAACCAAACCATGCCCAAGCAGGTTAATCCTATTTAATAATATACGCTAATAATTACAGAGTAAATGCAGCCACAACTCTCCCCAACACTCACCCAGTGCAGCAGCAACTATGCTTAACAAGCATTAAGTGAAGCAAGAAGCAACAAGATGCAATAAGCATTTAGAGAGTGGATGCAGGTAAAGAGCATTCAAGTTAAAGAGCATTCAAATCAACCGTGGTCTGCAAAGAACAGATTCAATTAATTAACGAAGATTTTACATAATCTGAAATTATGATTATAATAAAGTGGACATTAACATGAATGAGTGTCAACCAGGGAAAATGATGCACCGGTAAGAGGATAAGCCAAGCAAGGGCAACTGATGGCTTGTGATGTCCGTATATCACCCCCGGTAACAACATGTATAGAACAGTCGACTCCACAGAAGAGAAGTGCATTAAGACGCATTGTGCCTGAGGCCTGGGCAGGCTAACAGCCCCAAAAAACTCCACCAGACACACCCAAGCAGTTCACCTGGGTGTGTCTTCCTTGCAGAGGGATCTGAATTTGCTGCAGTCTGTCATTGTCATGGAATCTTGTTGAACATTGACTAGTGTGTCTTAATGCATTTCTACAGGGGCTGTCTTGAATTGAAGCAGATTGATGATAGAATTGTTAATAATTTGAATAGTGTGGTACTTGAGCTTGTCAATTCCTTCAGGCACTTGGGAGTGCTTGTTGACTCGAGGCTGCAGTTCCATCTCCACGTGAGGGGTGATGTGAGAAAGGCTTCTACTCTGGCGACCAGTCTTCTCCGCTCTACTGTCAAAAGAAGTTCTGTTTTCATGGTCTCTTTGTTTTTTACTCATATAAGACCCATCTTGGACTACTGTTCATGTGTGTGGAATGTGGGATATTTGAAGGATCTGAGATTGTTGGAGTCTGTGCAGAGGAGGTGGACTAGGGAGATTGAAGGGCTGGGTGGAGTGAACTATGGTGAGCGGCTCAACGCAATACAGTCGTTTTCTGTGAGGGGGAGGTTGTTGCGTTCAGCTCTTGTGAAATGTTGGAAGATTTTTCATTCTTCTGTTGATTCAGGTTTGTCTGCTTTGTTTGAGAGAGCTTTGCATGTTGACACACGTGGGCATTCTTTCAAGCTGCTGGTTTCTCGCTGTCAGGCGGACTATAAATGCAGATTCTTTTATTCTTGCTGTGTGCAGATTTGGAACCGGCTCCCGGCTGATGTGGTGCAGTGTGATTCACTTTGCGGCTTCAATAGGGTCCTGGCGGAGGAATTGGAGGCAGTGTTGTATGAGTTTTGCTTGCAACCAATTTGATGGGATCTTGTGGCTTTGTTTGTGTTGCTGACAGTTGTGTACAGTTGTTGACTGTCTTCATTGTTTTATTTTCTATAGACCTTTTGAGCGCATTCTGACTAGCGTCCTGCTGCAGTGCTTGTGCCGTGCTGTTCTTTTTGATTGCTGGCGCGCTGAAGTGTACTGCCTCCCATGCCTGCGTGTCCTGTTGGCGGGGCTGTGGGACTGTAAAGGTGAGATACACCCTCACACACTCCACAGCCCACCACTCCAACACCACATTCATCACTGTGCACCACACAGAACGTACAACAGAAGAAGGCAAAGAGACAGCCCACCCAGACACACACACACACTCACACCGCAACCCACACAGCCACCACTCCAACATCACAAGAACACCCAAGACACAGAAATACCAGACCACCAACACTAAGAAATATAAATACAGTGCAAGAGCCACCCACAAGAAGATGGAGCATCTGGCAGGCAAATCCAAAGCTAAGACACCAACATGACACCAACAAGCTAAACAATCTCAAACAGAACATCACCCAAAAACTCCGCCAGCATCCCCTTGAATGCAGCCAGGGAGTCTGATTCTACCACAAAACTAGGAAAACTGGTCCACAACTGAACTCATCAAGCCCAAAGAACCTTCTCTTGCTGTCGGTATTACAAGCCAACATCGAGAGCTTATAGGGATGGTCATGTGTTGTTACATCAGGGGCCCTCCGTAAAAGACCTCCAAGGTTGGCTTTGCCATCCAACCCACAAATAATCCTCCAGTACTTTATAAGGTCTGCCCTGAGAAAGCTTCCTCTTATAAAAAATAGGCCAAGCTGCTTCAGCCTGGAAAAGTAATCCAAATCAACCAGTCCATCCACATTCTTTGTCCATCTCCTCTGTTCAGAATCAAGCAACCTCAAATCCCCAAGAAAACCCACATTCCACACCAACGAACAATTATCCATGACAGGCCTGATGTGCATCACAAAGAGGGACACCATGAAGTGAGGACTGCAGCAAACAGTGGATCTCAGCAGGTTGTTGACCAATCCTGAAGCCCTTCCCACTACCTCTCTGACATGATAGTGGAATTGAAGTTCTACATCCACCACCACACCTAGGCCTGTGGGACTGGACAAATTTCAATGAAATACCGCTCAAGTAGAACCAAGCCAGCAGATCCTCGCCAGGCCACTTGGCAAACCCACAAGTAAACCTCAACATAATGCATTTCTCAGAGTTCATCCCGAGGTTCCAAGATGCAGCAACCGCGCAGACTCAATCTAGATCTGACTGCAGACAAGACACACCAGCAACTGCTGACTCCTTCATCCTCTTGTTTCAAAGGTACAGTTTGTAGTCATTAGCAAATGACTTGAAAATACCCATCAACAACAACCCTCATCAAACGACCAGCCATAAACAAATGAATCCAGTCAAGCAAAACCGTACCAACTCCCACGTCCATCAGCTTGTGAATCAAGACATGAGGAACATCGAATGCCTTAGAAAAGTTGAGCAGCACAATATCCACATCAGTGCCATCATCCATCCAGTCGGAAACATTCAAATAAGCCAAAATAAGCTGATTCACCGGTAGACTGGAATTACCGATACCCAAACTGGTGAGGGGAGAGAATCTCATTGCCGTCAAGAAGCTCAACCAGACCTGAAACAATAATCCTTCCCAAACTTGCAGCACACAGACGTCAGACTGACAGGACGATAGTTCAGAGGATCATACCTTGACTTGCCCTAAAATAGGGGGATCACAATTGACTTAAGTCACAAGTCAGGAAGAACTCCACAAAGTAATGACCTTGGGATCAAAATTAACAAAAGCCTACACAGTGCACCCGCACATCTTTTCAGAAGTTTAGGATGTAAGCTATTGGGCCCCACTCCTGACAAAACATCTATAGCCAACAACACGTCAAGCACCTGGGCATGAGTGACAACTGGATCATGCATCCCCATATGAAGAACCTGAATGGGAGCAGGGTTTGAAGGAACATCAGCAACAAAAAGGAGGCAAATAAATCCGCTAAAGTTTCACTCAAAACCTTCGGGCAGTCAACATACTCACCATCATTAGCATGAAGAGGACCTACAGATAAATGACCCTTCTTCTTATTGCAGACGTATGAATGAAAGAGCTTAGTACACTAACAATATCGATCCATGAGATGTTCCTCATACTGAGCATGACTCTGGATGGCATCGGTTTGATACTGGTGGTTCAAGGCCTTCAATACGCCCTTTGCCAGCACAGAACAAGGATTCCCCCTACCAAAGGAAACTCTTGTGCACCCAAAGTCCTGCCAGGCCAGAGATCTCTCTCTCATCAACTGCTGAGGTGGATGAACAGACCATGCCATGGACTGGGCTCCATAGCAAACTGAAACATGCTGATCCACCAACACAATCCTAACCACCTAGAACCTTGACCCAATACACTTGCATTCACCTCCTCAACCACATAGCCCAAAGAATGAACAGCCAGAGAAACGATGCAACCTAGTCTCAGTCAATTTTTTGCTAGTGGCTGAGCACTTGCCTTGCTCCTTACTCTGATGTGCTCTGCTGCAATCTTAGAAATTCTGAACAGCTCTCAACAATTTTCTACCAACTTCTTACAGAAGTGACACAATCTAAAGCACCTTGCTGTGAACCCAATCAAAGGCCTTCTCCTGATCAACTAAGTCAGTTGCTGTTAGCGGATGATTGTGCACTGCGTGTCATATCCACCGTTTCCTGTTTGCAAATGATCATGTGCTGACGTGCCATGAAATCCACTGTTTGCCGTAGTCCTCACTTCCTCTTTGTGAAGCCTATCATGGATTATTGTTTGTCTGTGTGTAATGTAGGTTTTCTTGACAATTTGAGACTGCTCAAGTCTGTGCAGAGAAGATGGACAAAGAGTGGGGATGGTCTGGCTGAATTGGATTACTTTCCCAGACTGAAGCAACTTTTCTTATTTTCTATAAGAGGAATGTTTTTCGGGGCAGACCTTATTAAATACTAGAAGATCATCTGCTGGTTGGATGTCAGAACACAAGGCCATCCCTATAAGGTTTTGATGCTGGCTTGCAATACCAACATCAAGAGGAGATTCTTTGGAGCACAATGTGTCCAGTTGTGGAACAGCCTTCCAAGTTTTGTGGTGGAGTCTGATTCCCTGGCTGCAACAAGAGGTCGCTTGCGGAGTTCCTGGGTGATGTTCTGTTTGAGTTTGCATTGGTTTGGGGTGGCCCTTCTGTAACATGTTGGTATCTTGGCTTTGGGCTCAACCTGCCAGATGTTCCATCCCCTTGTAGGTGGTTTTGCACCCCCCTTTTTTTGTGCGTGGGTGTTTCTGTGTTTTGGTTTTGTTGTGGTGGTGGGTTGTGATGTGTTTGCATGTGTATCTTACCTTTATATCTCACCTTTGCAGCCCCCCACAGCCCCAACAGCCCGGCACGCAGGCATGGTAGGCAGTACACCTCAGCGCGCCAGCAATCAAAATGAACAGCTTTGTATAAGCACTACAGCAGGACGCTGGTCGAAATGCGCTCAATAGGTCCAAAGAAAACAAAACAATGAAGACAGTCAACAACTGCAAACAACTGTCAGCAACACAAACAAAGCCACAGTATCACATCAAACTGAGTCTAGCAAAACTCATAGAACACTGCCCCCAATTCCTCCGCCAGGACCCTCTTGAAGCCGCGAAGTGAATCACACTGCACTACATCAGCGGGCAGCCGGTTCCAAATCTGCACACAACGAGAATAGAAGAATCTGCGTTTATAGTCCGTCTGACAGCAGGAACCACCAACTTGAAATAATGCCCACATGTGCCAACATCCGGAGCTTTCTCAAACAGAGCAGACAAACCTGAATCAACAGAACAATGAAAAATCTTCCAACACTTCGCAAGATCAGAACAACTGCATTGCTTTGAGCTGCTCACCATAGTCTACTCCACCCAGCCCATCAATCTCCCTGGTCCACCTCCTCTGCACAGACTCCAACAGTCTCAGATCCCCAAAATATCCCACATTCCACACACATGAGCAGAAGTCCAAGATGGGTCTTATATGAGTAATAAACAATGGGACCGTGAAAACAGAAATCCTATTGACAGTAGAGCGGAGCAGACTGGTCGCCAGAGTGGAAGCCTTTCCCACAACACCCCTCACGTGAATATGGAACCGCAGTCTTGAGTCAACAAGCACTCCCAAGTCCCTGAAGGAATCGACAAGCTCAAGTACCACACCATTCAAATAATAAGCAGTTCTATCATCAATCTGCTCCAATTCAAGAAGGCCCCTGTAGAAACCCGTAAAGACACATTTGTCAATGTTCAACGAGATATTCCATGACTACGACACAGACTGCACCACATTCAGATCCCTCTGCAAGGAAGAGACACCCAGGCGAACTGCTTGTACTTCGCGGGGGGAATTCAAATAAAGTTTGAAGTCGCCAGCAAAGGCCTTCCACTCTCAAGCCACACCTGCTGCAACATGATTGACATATAGCAGGAACAAGAGCAGACCCACCCAGCACAGAACCCTGGGGCACACCACTTGTCACCTCTCTGAAGCCACTGACAACTCCCCCCACAGAAACACACATTCGCCTCCCCATCAGAAAATTACTAATCTAATCTAACAGTTCATCCGGAATACCCACACATCTCAGTTTTTCCAACAAAACGGAGTGTCTGACCACATTGAACGCTTTAGAAAAATCCAGAAAGACCACATCAACAACCATTCCTTCATCTACCCGATCAACAACCTCACCATAAGCAAGCAAACGTTGGTCTTCAGTGCTTCTTCCCACCCTGAAACCAAATTGACCCTCTGACAAAAATGCCAGAATCTTCCAGAAAAGACACCAACTGGGACACAATAACCCGCTCCAGCACCTTACAGCAAACAGAGTAGTAAGACTCACAGGTCGGTAATTGAGATTGTTATTTCTTTAACCAGACTTGAATTTAGGAACGATCAACAACCTCACCATAAGCAAGCAAACGTTGGTCTTCAGTGCTCCTTCCCACCCTGAAACCAAATTGGACCCTCTGACAAAAATGCCAGAATCTTCCAGAAAAGACACCAACTGGGACACAATAACCTGCTCCAGCACCTTACAGCAAACAGAAGTAAGACTCACAGGTCGGTAATTGAGATAGTTATTTCTTTAACCAGACTTGAATATAGGAACAACACAAGATTCGTTCCAGGCCTCCGGTATAACTCCCAGGTCCAATGATTTTGCAAAAATCTGAGACAAGGGCAATGACAGCTGCCAAGAGCATGACTTCAAAACACCAGGGTGAATGCCATCAGGTCCCGGGGCAGAAGATGAGTCTAAACCACCCAGAACCTGGGAAACTAACAGTCTAGTCACACAAATCCCATTAAATTTTCCAGGAAAGACCTGATGTGGGGAAGGGCCGGCAGGATCAGCATCCACAAAAACAGACAAAAGAGAGTCTACAAACAGCTCACCCATGTCTCTCTGACCAGCAACAACCTCAACAGATGGAAGCTTCAGAGGACCATCAGAAGAACAGCCTTTTCTTTCTTCCTCTGATATAGGAGTGAAACATCTTGGGAGTAACAGAGAAGTTGTCTGCTAATTTCTGCTTATACAAACACTGGCTGTAGCGTAAAAATTCTGTACTCAAAATTACGCCCACTAAATCTCTGCAAGGATGCCAACACCTCCTCATGCTGCCTACCAAGCTCCCCCTCATAAGCTTATACTGCGCCCAAGCCCTATATCTACTAGTCATCAATTCCCTAGGAGGACCCCGCAACCAGCTTGGTCTTGAAGCAGAGTCTTGAGTGGGAACAAACTTGTCCACAAGTGAACGGACAATTGTCTGAAACAAACTGTAATTCTCCTCCACAGTGCCATACAGAAACTCATGCTCCTGTAATCACCACGAGACCACATAACTGATTTCAAACCAGGATCCCCTGCAACATCATTCATCTGAAAGATATACTCCACCAAGACAGGGGTATGGTGGCACCCCGGAAGAGGAGGCAAAACTGCCACAGAAGACACCCGATCCTCCTCCGTAGTCAACACCAGATCAAGAATGCTACCCGAATCAACAAAAGTACCTTCCCTAACCTACTGAGTGAGACCAAGAAGAATAAAACAATCAAGAAACTGGGAATCAATGGGATATAATTATTAAAAACGTCTGCAGGCCAATCCAATGAAGGCAAGTTAAAATCCCCCTGAACAACAACCTCTCTGCCAACACTGAACTCCATCAAGAATTCAATCAGTTTAGCATTCTCCTCAGCTGAGTAGGAGGGAGGGCGGTACGCCACCACAACCAAAACATCATAATCAAGGAGAGAAATGGCAGCAACATTGGGTAAAGTCACCTCAATGGACACAAAGTTCAAATTGTTAGCTACATACAGACTCCATGCTTCTTCACTTCCCCCACCACATCCCCCCTCACCAGCTGAAACCCTGGCAAATCAACAAAGGATGAGGACACCAAAGAAGTCAACCACGACTCGTACACGCCCACCAACTGCATATCTTACCGCTGCACCATATGACCAACAAAATTGACCTTATTCATCAGAGAATTCAAATTGACACAGCACAGCCTCAGACAGGAGAAATCCATTTGCAAAGACCGATTAGCTAGTTTAAAGCACTGCCTCCGCGGCCACACGGGATGCCATGGGTACCAGTCAGAGCTCCACGACCACCACCACCCGAGCCACGACCACCCCCAGCACCACCACGGCTCCCAACCTTACCTCGGCCGCCGGCCGCACCGCGCACTCCGGCATCACAGCGACCGCCAGCACCACCGCGGCCGCCAGCATTACCGTGGCCGCCAGCACCACCGCGGCCGCCAGCAACACCCCGGCCGCCAGCAACACCCCGGCCGCCAGCAACACCCCGGCCGCCAGCATCCCTCCTGCCCCCACCAACACCTCCCCGGCTATCAGCACTTCCGCGGTCACCAGCACCGCCACGCCCACGTGCACCGCTCCCAACACCAGGACTCCCCACTGCAGTCGCCCCGGCGCGACCGTCACCGCCTCGGTAATCACCAGCCAGTGCACAACCAGAGGAATCCCCAAAAACAACAACAAGGGCACCCCAACCAGCACCGGGATCAGCCCTCCGTCCCGCAGCAGCCGTCAAGAATTCACTTCTCTTCTCTCCATCACTTTCTGATGCCTTATGAGCACGCCTCCGAGTCAGGAACTCTCCTCTTTGCCTGTAGATTAGATCTTCCTGAATCTAAAGACTCTTAAAACCATCCAAGCTCTTCAGCCTAGGGGCCAGTGAGAGCAGGTTGTGTCTGGAATCATCATTGGTTACCTTTGCTCTGAACAGACCTGTAGTGCCGATCTTGACCAAGTCAGTCAGAACAACATTGACACCCAAGACATGGCACACATCATGGAACTTTGCTTCCACCAACTCAATGGTCTCACACCCAAAACCTCTCAGCTTAACTGAGCACTTCCTTTTCTCCCTCTCATTCAGCTCCCTCACTTCCTCAAGGACTTCCGCCCTTAACAGCTGAACTCCAGAGGAACCATCAGTGGCACGGCCTCCCAGGCGACCAGTCTGTTTACTTTCCTGAGCAGACTAACAACTGCCCCCACTCCTCACACCCGCCATCACACCTCTAACCTGCCCCACCAATGCTCCGACCGCTACCAGCAATTGAGAAAATGATTCCTGAAGATGGTTGACAGTCTCCCAATTATCTCCGCAGCCTCGATAGTGACAACAGATATACATTACAGCACCTGACGAATCTGATAGAACAGCATCAATCAATCTTTCCTCAATACCCAAACACATGGTCTCTGAGTGGAAACCCCTCCGACAAACACCACAAAAAACAGGCTGACCACTCAGCCTGGTATGGCAAAAGTCACACGCCAAACCAGCGCCTGCTACAGCAGCCCAGCTGCCCACAAGACCACCAGCACGCCCAGCACTCCGCCCCCCACAACCCCGCACACTCCCGTCAGCAGAGCCACCAGGCACCGCTGCCGACCGCAAAGGCGAGGACAGCAGATCCACAGCAGGCGCAGGCGGGGACGACGGCAAGCAGCGTCGCTCAGGAGCACTAGCATCCACAAGGGTAGACTACAGCGAACAAGCCGCGCCACATCGAGGAGTGGCTCCCCCCAGACTTGCCCTTCTCTGCACCTCCAATGCCGAAATTTCTTCCCTGCTGAACTCCTCCAGTGCCTGAATCACCAACTCCACTGAGCTTGTGCTGGAAGCATCACTATCCCCACACGGCTCTGCCACCACCAAACCGCCACCGGAACCCACACTCCCGGAATCGGTCTCCTCAATGCGACCTGAATAGATCTCTTCACGTCTCTTTCCCTATCCCACGTAGTGGACCTTAACTTTTCCATCGCAAAGGTCAACCACCTTGACATTGTACATCTTTCCATCTTTTCTATCACGACACCTAAACAAGTCACACTTCACAAAAACACTCCTCCATCCAACCACCGCACATCCCGCTTCAAGCATTGCACTCCGCAAAGCAAGTATCTTGCTATATGTAACTGATTTTCATTTTTTTTTTTCAAACTCCTTGTTGAAAAGTTTCCGCACATTAAAATAGGTTTTAGCACAATAAAAGGAGCTTCACTCCACTTCACCTCCTCTTGTCAGTAAAATGTTTCTTCCTCTTGTCAGTAAAATGCCTCCTCTTGTCAGTAAAATGTTTCTTCCTCTTGTCAGTAAAAATGGTTGCTTAGCCTATCTGGTCTTGAAACTGTGTGTGCCTGAGTGGGGTGCTTTTTTTTGACTTGATATCATTGTGGTGATGGAATGTGGGTTGTGGTGTGTATCTGAGTTGTATATTCATGTACTTCTTTGTTGTACAGTGTGCTGTTCTATAATTTATTGATAGTCAATGGTGTGCACTAATTCCAGTTCCTATACCTGTGTTGACATAGCTGTTCTCATTATTAGGCTGGCGCACATGGCTGTGCTGCTCCTCAATGGCTTGTGTTGCTGCTGGAGGAGACGGCAAAGGTAAGAGACAAAGGTAAGGTATCAGTGGAGATGAAGTTGTGGCTGGTGTTGAAGTTTGGTAGTGTTTGACAGGAAAAAATTGTTGAATTTGTGTAGGTAAAAGTAAAATAATGAATATAATGTTTGAGTTGATCAAGGGTGTTCAGTGCTTTTAGTTCCTGGATTCTCAGAGAAGAAGACTGGTCTAGTGGAAACCAAGGTTGAATCTAGAGTGATGGAAAGGGGGGTAAATTGCTGGGTGCAATGCGCAGTGATGAGTGTAATGAGTTGTAGAACAGGGGAACAGGGGAGAAGGTTGTATGATGGGTTATTTATCCAAATTCTTCAAGGTCTAGACGAGGACAAGAGGAGAAAAGTGAAGGTTGAATGTCTTTGAGATGAATTGTTTGAAAGGTGTGACCAGAGCTCTGTAGAAGGATAGGATCACTAATGTTAGAATTTTTAAATGGATGGTGAAGAAGTTGGAGGACTGAGTAGATTCACATCTTCTGAGGTGGTTTGGACACATGTTGAGGATGGATGATGGGATGTAGGTGAGAAGAGGGATGACCACGGACGTTAGTAGGTGTAGTGGTAGGACAAGTTTGGTTGGACGGATGATGGGGTACAGGCTTTCGGGAGGTGAGATGTCTCCGTGAACGTAGCAAGAGAGCCTGCAATGGATAGGCATGAGTGTTGAAGGTTTTGAATGGATGAGTTTTAACATGACCCCATACACTTCCCAGTTCATGGCTTCTGGTTGAGAAACAGAATGAACATGTGTGTGGGGAAGGGTCCAACAACTCTGAAGTTGCCATAGAAAACGAGAGAAAGCTGTTGGGCCTTGCTGTTGTGACAGTGAACTCGGACTTTACTTCTGACAAAGCGTGTATTACACAGTCCTGGCCGGACACTTTGGAGTCCGGCCACTTTAGGTGCCGGAGGCTAAAGTGCCAAGTGCATCTTTTTGTTAGCTATCCCCCTTCCATGGAATTCTGCCTTGCGTCTGTATCTTGTTGTAATGCCTGACTACACTAGAATCAAGGCCAAGAAGTGATGAAAGTGATGAAAACTCTACCCTTGATCTATAATTTTACAGCCACCTTTTGACTCTTTTAGATGGTTGTTGTATGGACTCTGGCATTGACTCTTTGGAATATTTTAAGTAGCTGAATGAATATATACCAAGCTTTCTTGAGAATTGGTTAAATTTGGTCTAAATACTGTTGAAACATTCAACTTATTTGATGTGTAGCTAATGATAAAATCATTGGTATCTGTGAAAATAATATTTTCATGCAGGTAGCTCACTACATATACACAAAACCTGTGGTCCATATTCCAGTAATATCTAACTATGCTACACATTTTGATCTACCATCAGAAAATTTTCTGGAAAACTTGATATTTATTTGAATAGCAACAGTATGTTGCACTTCAAAAATGACATTCACAAATGGGAAGCCTTTTTAACATTGCTATATTCAATGTTAAATTTCATGCACCTGACCCTGCATTGTTGTTTCTTTTGGGTTTAAGGTCTCAAGAAAGCTACTACCACCACTTGGATTAGAGTTCATATAACAACTATATATAGTGCCCAATTTTTATAACATCATTAAAATATTTACAGCAATTTTGAATTCAATCATGAAAATATTATTACTGCTATCAACTGCATAGCGTTCCAGTCAAAATGTATTGTCATGGTTACCTGCTAGCGTTGACTGGGGTGACTCCCTGTATTTTCCGCATACTTTGAAACAACTCAAAAAGTACGCGGCCGAGAAATTTTGTAATTACGGAATTTCTCACCTTGGTTTCTCCCCTTGGTTTCTCACCTTGGTTGCCCCAAGACCACCCCACACCCCAGCAAGGCCGGAGTGCAGAGCATGACAGGAGGCACAAATGCCACAGCAGGCCAGACTGCATAGGACCGGCAAAATAATGGAGCGGGAAATAAACTGGAAATTTGTGCTTCAGGCAACTGATCATACAACAGTGCTGTTGGTCACAAAATAAGACATATACAAAGAGGGGAGAAGAGAGGTGAAGCGGGTGGTGAGGAGAGCCAAAAGGGACGCTGATGCCAGGTGGGGCAGACGGTTGTGCCAGAATTTTGAGGAGAACAAAAAGATGTTCTGGAAAGAGGTGAAGAGGGTGAGAAAGGGAGAGACCGGGAAGGAGGAAGTGGTAAAAGATGAAAACGGCCAGTTGTTGTTGGAAAGTGGTAACGTACGGAAGAGGTGGGCCGAGTATTTTGATCAGTTGCTGAATGTCGAGGATGACAGAGAGGCTGACATTGTTGCTGTGGGTGGTGGTGCTCGGATGCCAGTTTTGGGAGAAAGACTTACTGCGGACATTACCAGGGAAGAGGTACAGGAGGCGGTGGACGCGATGAAAGCAGGGAAAGCCCCTGGTTT
>SDVV010020800.1:0-13252 GCA_016164225.1 Gammarus roeselii | reverse complement strand
TGTGGTGCCAAAGAGAGGTCCTGGTAGACCTCGTAAGGATGCCAATTCTAAGGCCGCCGTCATCACGCAGGTCTACAACACCAACAGAGAGATTAGCCACGACTCCAACAAGAGAGCGGCAGTTACCGTGTGTAAGTATATCGACGATTACGCGGACGGTAAAGTGAAGTTGGATAGTCCAGTGCCCGACAAGAAAGTGGAGCCTACAGAGGAAGAAGAAGACGAAGAAGATGATGAGCACGATCTGCCTCCTCACGATCTTCTGAGACAAAGGCAGTTGTCCATGAAAGGAGACGATGAGCGTCCTATCGATGATGAGGACGATGATGACGATGAAGTGGAGCAGGACGTGTGCATATACTACAAGAACGTGGACTACCCGTCGAGCGATGAGGAGAGGGACGATGAGAAAGACGAGGCCAAGGCCAAAAAGGACTACCTGAACAAGAGGCACAACGAATTGTTCGGCGAGATTGACGACCTCGACGAAGACGAGGACAACTTGCTGGACCGGGACACCAGCCGCGACTACTCTGACCATCACTCGCACAAGAGCAAGCATGGCAGCAGCAAGAAGAAGGAGAAGGACAGGAAGAAGCACAAGCACAGTGACAAACACCACCATCATCATCACCATCACCACAAGAGTAAGTCTTCTAAAGATGGCAAACACCATCACAGAAAGAAGGACAAGAAGCACAACTCTGACAAGGAAAACTCGAGGAAGGTCCTCAAAGTCGAAGAGGTCTACGCAGGGTCGGATGATGAGAGAAACTCTCGGGAAACATCATTGACTCCCAAGAACGAGGAGGGTTTGGTTCACGGGGATGAGGTCGTGCCGCACGAAGAGGCTTTGTTGAACAACGAGGAAGCGCTGGACGTAGAAGAAGTGGAGGATGATGAGGCTAACTACGAGGACCAGTACAACGACGTGTCACAGGATGACGAGGAAGAGGGTGAGCATGGTGGGTTGAGCATAGACATGGCCACTTCTGAGAGCGAGGCGACGCCTAGCAAAAAGAAGAAAAGCAAGCACAAGTCAAAGCATCACAGCAAGCATCACAGCAAGCATCGCGAGAAAGACGGTCGGGTGAAGGAAGGTAAAGGCAAGAACAAGGAGGGGAAAAATAAAGAGGCCAAATTTAAAGTTGGCAAAAACAAGCTGGGAAAATCTAAAGATGGTAAAAAGAAAACGAGCAAGAACAACAGAAAGAAGAAATTACCTGAAAATAAAATGGCTGCCATCGACGCCCTCTCAGCAGCAACAGAGCAGACTTTGAAGGTGAGTTCGGACATAGTTGTATCGAGTGCTGGCTAAGCAGGCTGATCTGTCATTTCTACACTGTTCATAGCATTTTTCACGTCATCCCTCTCCACATAGGCATCTGCTTGCTTCACTGGCCAACCAGGGTGAACACCCCTACAATTACACTTCCCTCTTCTTCGCCCTTCTCTACCTCTCCTTTTTTCCTTCATCCTGAAATTACGGAACTTTTATTGGCCTCGTTTTCATCTCATCTTTAATTCAAGTTTCCTTGAAACTTACCGCTTGGTCCCTCTTCTCAACAATAGTCGTTGCGCGTCGGGCCTAAATTTTCTCCTTTCGGGTAGCTAATAACAACCAAGTTGCACTCCTTCTTTCATTCTTACTGTTCTCATGCATGAGGTTCCTTACATTGAGTGTAGATCTCGTGCATGGAATACCCGTTTCCTGTCTCTTCTTCATCTTCCCCCCAGCAGGTTTTGGGGTGCAATAGCTATCGGTACCTTAAGGACGACTACGAATCCTTGGGGTCTGGAGCAGGGCAGGTCGAGTGAGTGCGTTTCTTGCTGTCACCCGGAGTGCTGGGCGGCAGCACTGCCCGGCTCTTACTGTACCTCCTGTGACACCTGTGCATACCTCTGACATTCGCAGCGTTGAGGACATGACTCCACGCAATCGCCAACCCAATCACTCAAATCTAATCTAGCATTTTCCGCCTGGTCACGTCATTGGTTTTTAGCTAGCCGATCTATTTCGGGTCTTTGGTTCTCGATTTCATTTAAACCTCGTTTTCGTTCTACTGTTGTGTGTTTAACCTTGTCTTCAACATTTTAATAGCTATTATTCAGATACAGACGCAAGGCTGAATCCCCCAGAAAAGGGTGGCTGCTAGCACGATGAACTCTCACAGCTATTCTGCCTGTTGATCGCGAGTGTGATGGGTTTAGGTTTGAAACTGTTGAAAGCAAAAAGGCGGAGTTGGCAGTTGAGTCAGCTGCTGTTTGCGGATGATACGGCACTGGTGGCAGATTCGGAAAAGTTGTGTAGGCTAGTTTCCGAGACTGGTAGAGTGTGTGGGAGGAGGAAGCAGTGAATTAACTTCGTTAAAAGTTAGGTAACGAGATGTTTGAGGAATGTCGATGCGAGCAGAATCAGTGTCCTCCTAAACGGAGAGTTACTGTAGGAAGTTCAGTGTTTTAAGTACCTGGGCTGCCATGTGGAGAAGACTGAACTAGTAAAAACTGAGGTTAAATCGTCAGTGAAGGAAGGGTGAAAAGTATTGAGTGCACTGAAGAGTGTCATGAGCTAAGGACGTTGGGGGTTGTATGAGGCAATTGTTGTCTCAACTGTGCTCAACGAAGCTGAGACTTGGGATGCAAGAGAGATGTTAGAAGAAAAATTAATGTTATCGAGATTAGATGTTTGAGACCACCCCTAGGCATCTGATAGGTTAACGGGCTGCACGGAGTCACGGCCCAACCGGGGGGTAAACACCCTTATTTCCGTTTAGAATCCCTTCTTTCCTTCACTATCTCTCCTTTTCTCCTCCATCCTGACTGATTTGCTCAACTTTTATTTATCTCATTTGTGTCTTATGTTTAGCTGAAATTTCCATAACCTTTTCTCCTCAACAATTCTCCTAATAGTCACACACACATATACGCACACAGACAGATACCACACAGACATGGACACGCGCACAAACACGGACACGCACACTCAAGCATACACCTACCGGCTCTAACTATTCTCCTTTCGGGTGGCAAATAACAGTCAAGTTGCGTTCTTTCTTTCATGCAACCTTTTTCTACGATTATTCCTCTTCTTTCCATTCTTGCTGTTCTCATGCGTGAAATTCCCTACACCTAGTGAAGATCTTCTGCATGGGATCCTCGTTTTCTGTCGCTTCTTGATTTTCCCCCTAAGCAGGTGATGAAGCGCGTAGCCCGGCACCTTAAGGGCTACTGTGAATTATGGGGCTCTGAAGCAGGGTAGGTAATGTGTTGATCCTCCTACTGCCATCCGGGAGTGCTGGGACCATATGGCCTCGTCACCTTGGGAGTTCATGTACCTCCTGTATCACCCGTAGCTACATACCATAGACGTTCGCCGCGTAAAAGACTTTGACGACTTTGCGCAGTAGTAAACTAAACTCGAACATTGAAAGATAAAAAAAAACTAGCTTTTCTGCTTGCTGGTTTGACATTCGGCGCTAGAACTACGATGGCTCCAGCGCGCTAGAAAGCCTCGTAACTCTAATCTAATCTAGGTGCTTGAGGGCCATGGCCGGAGTAACGCGTAGAGACAGGATCAATGACGACGTTGTTCGTATGAAAACGGATGGTGAGGAAGTTAAGGAGGACAGAGTTGATTCACGTGCGCTGAGGTAGTTCGGGCACATGGTAAGAATGGATGATGGGAGACTGGTGTAAAGAGGTATGAAAGCTGAGGTAAGTGGACGTAGGCCTAGAGGTAAACTGAGGTTTGGATGGATGGATGGCGTGAAGCAGGCGTTATGAAGGAGACATAAGTGTGGAAGTAGCGAGAGTGTGCAATGGATAGGGGTGAGTGGAGTGGTTGTAAATGGATGAGTTTTGGCACTACCCTGATGTGTTTTCCCGCCTCTGGCGTCTCGTTGAGAAGCGGGATGGTAGTGGGTGGGGGAGGGCCCGGTTAATATGGCGCAGCTGGGATGAACGAGTTAGCTCTATCGGGCCCTTCTGCTGACACTGATCTCAGACCTCACTCTTGACCCGAAGTGTGTGTTTTGGGGTCTCCTGGCCGGGCCTTTCAGCGCCAAAGGGCTACGTTTATTTGTGTGTGAGTGTAAGAGAAGATTGTGAGGTGCGTAATACCGTCGGCCATTCCCTTTCTGAGGAATTCGTCTGTGTCTGTATCGGCATGTATACTGTGAAGCGTGTTTGCTGTATTAAACCATTTTTTCTTGTGCCGCAGGACATTACTTTCATGCTGGACGACCCTGGCGTGGCGCGCCTGCGTCAGGATGAGGAGCTAACGGCGCTCCCCTGTGACCTGGACCTGTCCATGGCACCTAGTCCTGTGGCGGGGGCGCTGCAGGAGCTCACGACAGACGCCCTCAGGATCGAGCTCGATTACCGTCACAAGCTCAAAATGGATAAAAAGGAAAAGCTGGATGCCAGGAAAGAGAAGCTCGAGGCCAAGAAACTTGAACCCAAGAAGGAGAAAGTGAATAACAAAAAGGAGAAAGTGGAAAGTAAAAAAGATAAACTCGATGGTAAAAAAGAGAAGGTCGATGGTAAAAAAGAGAAGGTCGATGGTAAGAAGGAAAAGGTCGATGGTAAGAAGGAAAAGGTCGATGTTAATAAGAAGGAGAAGATCGATGTAAGTAAGAAGGAGAGTAAGAAGGATAAAGGGGAAAAGTTGTCACCGTCTGTTGAAGCAGCGTTTTCGGGAAGGTTGGACATTTTGGGAGTTGGCGATCTGGTGGAAGATTTGCTGGAGAATAATGCAATGGGAGAAGAAGATTTTGGGTTGAATGTTGAGCTGAGTAAAAAGCAACATCAACATAAAAAGAAAAAGAGAAAGAAGGATGTTGGTGATCCTTCTGAGGCCGATGGCGGTAGTATTGGAGAGAGTAAGAAAAAGAAATTGAAGGTGGACCATGTTGATGGTGAAGAAGTGGTACCTAAGAAGAAGAAAGTGAAGGTGGACCATGTTGAGGGTGAAGAAGGGGTACCTAAGAAGAAGAAAGTGAAAGCAGATTCAAGTAAGGCTGATGTTGGTAAAGTAAAGAATGATGTGACAAAAATTAAGAGTGATAATGGCAAGGTCAAGAGCGACACTGAAATCGAAAACAAGAAGATCAAACCTGTCTTGGAGAAGAAGAGCGACAGCGACAAAGAATATCTTGACAATGTCAAAGACCTTTTCAGAGATATCAAGGATGGTAGAATAAAACCTGGTGCAATAATTAAATCCAAAGATATCGCAAAGAAAGAAGGAGTTGTCAAGAAAGAACCTAAGCCGCCTCCAGAGGCGAAACCGAAGGCTAAACCAAACAATCCATTCGGCAAGATCAACAAGCAGGAGAACTCCAAGCTGACCACTCTAATTGCCAAGGCGAAGGAGTCTCGTGTGGGTCTGGTTCCCAATAGCGAGGTGGGTGACAGTCCCAAGCTGAGTCTGGGCAGCATCATTCAGTCCGGAGATATTGGCACTGGCATTAAGTCCACCCACGAGACGGACGATGACGAGAAGTGGGAACCACCCCGCGACCGCGAGAAGTGGGAGAGCAGCCCCTGGGAGGGTTCTAACTGGGACCGACCCTCAGAGCGGGAGGAGAACACTCCAGTCAGGGAGGAGGAGTTGGTGAAGTGCGAGAGGGAGGAAGTGGAAGAGGTGATAGTCTGCTCTGAGAAGCTCGCGTCCTCAAACGCGTCGACCGTTACGTCGGCGGTGGAGAGGAACGACCGTATCCGGGAAGAGCGGATCACCATCGTCGAGGAAATACCGCCGCCCCCGACTGCCAGAGCTCCAGAAATCAAGCAAGAGAGAGCGACGCCAAACCTTTCCGCTTGGTTTAAGGCATTTGGGGCACCCAAGGCCTCTTCCAATAATAACATCAGCAAGAAGCTGGACGGTGATTGTGATGAGGAAGATGACGTGGACATCACCGAGGTGAGTACTGGAGTCGAGTACCCGTCGGCGGCGAGCGACGGAAGCAACTACTCAAGGCCAGAGTCGCGGCAGAACACCCCGGACCGGTCGCACTCTAGTGAGCGTCATTCGAGACAAAGCACACCTGTCCAGCAGCAGCAACGGCCGGCCTCGAGACAGCACCAACGTCCATCATCGCAACTGCATCACCACCAGAGCCCCAGCACCAGCATCAACGACCCGCTCAACAGCTCCCTCGACCACGACGACGAGGACAACAGCAGTGCCCATCAGCTGCTCATTCACAGCAACAGCAACAGCTGCCACGACGTCAGCGGCATGGGGAGCAACTCGAACCTCTCTTCCAACGACCTCCAGCAACAACAGCAGCAACATCTTGGCGGCATTGACGATGATGATACTCCCTTACACAACACCAACTCCAACGACAATAGTATCAATAATAACCACAAGTTAAATAACAACAATAACAGCAATAGCAATTGCAGCGGCGAGGGTTTGCTGGATGTGGTCGAGGTAGGCGGAGAGGCGAGTAGGGACTCGTTGAGCAGCAACGAGGCGTGTGTGGGCGATCCGCCCATGATGCCGTCCAGCCCCAAGCCTGTGGTGTCGCCTGAGCCGCCCCTCTCTCCCGAGCCACCCTTGTCGCCTGAGAAGCCCCCGGAGACGCCCTGGTATGAGAAACTCGACGAGAAGATGGAAGACGAACCCATCTGGAGGAAAAACAAGGTAACCTTAAAATGGATCCTAGCAAGCTCATGAAGTTTTTGGTACTTTTCTATTGCGTGTTCGTTATGATACAGTTCACTTCTAATTAACAAAGCAAATACTGACGTACACGTTACCGACAAGTACGCTTTATAAACAGGTTTGTAGTGTGTGTTCACTCTGACGATCGTTGGTCACGCCAAGCCGAAGTGAACCTGTTCTTATCACTACTATCTTTTTAAAAGACAAACCGTTTCGTCACTGGACCGAAGTTTTTCTATTCCCTCTTTTATTGAGTTTTCTTGAAGGGCCTCAACATTAGGATATGTTATTTGCTATGTAGTCTCCCTGAGTCAGGGGGAAAAAACTACTACCGTTCTTCTTAGATGACCTGTGGTGCAGTGGTGGAGAGAGCGCTGATGGATTTTGTGTTGATTTCGAGAAGAGTGGTGGGGAGACTGTTGGATGTGCGGATGTTGAGAGAGCAGGGTGGAGGAGTGTCAGACCATCTATTAAGAGTGTAACTGAGGTGAAAAGGAAACAAAAGATTGGGAGGAGGTATAGAGGTTATGAAAGTGAATGACCTGAATGTGGCACGCAGAGCTGCGAAGTTCCAGCAGGCGTTGAATGAAAAATAGTACAGTGCGGACGGGCACGGCATAGGTAATGTTGAGGCAGAATAGAAAACGTTCAGAGATGCGTTGTTGTGATGTGCAATAAAAAATGTGTGTGGTGTGTGCCGTGTGGGTGGGTGCAAAAGGAAGGCTGTGAGTGGTGGAACGAGGAGGTCAAACTGGCGGTGGCGCAGAGGAGAAGAGCCTTTGAGGAGTGGTTGCAAGCGAGGTCAGTGGTGGCCTATGACAACTATAGAGAGAAGAGAAAAAATGTAAAGCCGGTGGTTAGGAGGGCTATGAGAGACTCTGAGGCCAGGTGGAGATAGCGGGTTTGCCAAAATTTCAAGAACAAAAAAGCGTTCTGGAAAATACTGGTTGGTTGTTGGTGAAGTGTGGTGATTTACGGACGAGGTAGACTGAGTATTTCAGCAGTTGTTGAACGTTGAGTAGGTCAGAGAGGCTGGCATTGTTACTTTGTGTGGTGGTGCATGGATTTCCGTTTTGGGAGCGAGAGTTGTTGCGGACATTACAAAAGAAGAAGTGCAGGAAAGGGTAGAGGTGATTGAAGCAGGGAGAGATGGTGGTTTCGACAGAGTTGTGACTGAGTGCCCGAAGAGGGGTGAAGTAATAGTTGGCGAGCTTACTGAGTCAGTGATTTGTGTCGGGCGTGGTGCCGATTGAGTGACGCGGGGCTTGCATTGTTCCGCAGTGCAAGGGCACATGAGACACACATGAATGCAGCAACTCAAGAGGCATCAGTTATTGTGTGTGGTCGGAAATTTGTTCTGGAGAGCTAATCAAGAGAATTGGAAACAACGCGCACCGTGTGATTGACGAGGAAATGTGTGGCTTCAGAAGTGCGAGATGGTGTGGATCTGGATATAGTCTACGATAAGGTCGACAGGGAGGCGCTGTGGAGGGTGTTGCGGTTTTATGGAGTGGGCAGAATTTTGTTAAGAGCGTCCAGATTTTATGAGTGGACAGCAGAGCATGTGACAGAGGAGGGAGCGAGGGGAGTGCTTGGTTCCCAGAGGAAGTGGGACTTCAGACGAGGTTGCGTTGTCTCCCTGGCTGTTCAATCTTTTGATGGATTGTGTGGTCAGGAAGGTGAATGCGAGTGTAGTATGTCGTGGCTTTGAGTTGTTAGGAGCAAATGGGCGGAGTTGGCAGTTGAGTCATTTTTTTTTGTGGATGATAAGTCAGTGAAGTAAGATTCGAAGGAGAAGTTTTTTAGTCCAGTTTCGGAGTTTAATAATGTGTAAGAGGAGAAAGCTGAGAGGTAACGGGGGTTAAAGTAATGAGATGTTCGAGGAATGTCGATGCGAGCGAAATCAGCGTACGCCTAAATGATAAATTTAGTTATCTCGATTCTCTCGATAAAAAGCTATTTCTCTTCCATTTGTAAGAGCCATAGTGTTAGCATGCGCTTCTGCTTTTATTAGAATGAATCTTGATGAGGAAACATTACAGAGACGATTTTAGAAAGAATCTTGATTACATTCGTCTAAAGTAGTTTTCGACCGTTTTCAACATTTTGTTATGTCTGCCAATATTTAAAAAATATGAATTTGTGTGTTTTCATCGAATTTTCTCGATTTTGTATGTGTTCGACTTTTTCGCTGAAATCGTCTCTTCTATGTTTTGCGACTATTTCGCCGGCATTCGGGGTCCTATGTCTTGCGACCTTATCGACGATCCGAACACTCTCCCTCCCTAATAAGTGAGGACTGCCATACCCCGGTATTCATGAGGGCTGGTAAAAAACGGTTTCCTGTCAGAAAAACTGAGACGACTGCCAGCGTGGGGCTTGAGGGAAGCAGGGGGTTCAGTTTTTCTGGCAGGAAGACGTAGTAGTAAGAGCCATAGGAGAAGGCCCGCGATGGCTTTTTCTACATTACAGAGAAATAGCTTTTTATCGAGAGAATAGAGATAACAAAAGTTATATTCTCTTCCATTCGTAAGAGCCATAGTGTTAGCATAGAAAATACCATCATGTAGCGCAACCTGGCCTATGCCAGAAGAACACAGAAAATGGTTGGCTCGGCTGCATCTTAAACCGAGTCGTTTCAATGAAGTGCTTGGCGTGTAAGGAATGATAACACATTTGTAATGACTGTAATGATCGGCAAATACAAGTATTGCTCAGTGCCAACAACAACAAATGAAGTAGCCCCTAGCGGCAAAGAAATATGCGGGCCTCGAGTTTGAGCGAGCAAATACTCTTTATGTGTAGGCAAATACAAAAATTTGTGTAGTGCCAACGCCAGAAAATATTTTCATTCATAGCGACAAAAATTATATGCGGGGCTCGAGTTTTGACCAACCAAATGAGAAGTCCGTAATCTACACCTATTGCCCACCAGTATGAGAGTGGGTGAACGATCAGGTAGTGGCAATATAATCCTAATTATATCCGTATCGACAATGTGTACAATAGCTCCTATGGTAACATTGTAGTACCTTGAGTAGGATAAATTAATTACATACTCAATAATCCGACGTAATTCATGACCTGAAGTCTTAGCGTTGAGTGCCTCCGAACGATATGGTTAGATAGTTATGTACGTATTCTATTATACGTAGTGAATTTTTGGCATTAGCTGATGTAATTATCATAAACCTTGAAAACGAGAAGGCCAATCCACCTGGTTGGTACCTAACGAGACGCAAGGTTGGTTAGGCTTCTCCACTGTTAATAGGTCTGGGAGAGGGACCCCACGCGTCCAAGCGAGTGATGAGGCATACTTTCTGACGTCGTGAGCTTTAGTGAAAGCGTTCGGTGAGGCATCATTGATAAGTGAGCAGATGTAGTATTCCGCCGATGACGCTTTGAGTGGTTTGCCTGAAGTGATGGACGAACAAACAGTCATGGTTGGACGGACACCGTGCCACGTAGGCTTTGAGAGCAGTCATGGGGCACAGGGCGTGTGCCCGGCCGTCCGGTAGCAGTGAGGCGATAGATTTGAGCGATGGCGCGTGGGTGATGGTTGGATTTTTGTACAGGAACTTGCTAGCGGTCAGTATGAGTGCGCATGGAGGGTTCTTGGATAAATATTGACCCCGTGCGTGACATGGCTGCAATCTCAAGATACCCTGTTCGCTGCTGCTAAAGCGACGAGTGCCAATAATTACGCCGTCTGAGTATCGAAACAAGGAGAGGCGAGCATGTCGAGGACTGGCTCCAGCTTCCACTGTGCTACGAAACGTCTTTGCGAGGGGTTTACGTGAAACTGAGCCCTCGCCAGTTCCTTAAAGATTGACTCGTGGGTCGTGACTCCAAACCCGTGCAGGAGAGGCATATGAAGCGCATTCTTGTAAACTGAAACGGTGCGCGGGTTTAGCTGCCTCTGCTTGCCGGTATAATGCAGGAACGTCAAGAGTGTGGTCTGGGTGATAAACTGCTCTTGTGCTGCGCAGCACCGCTCGGAAGCGAGCCCAGATGCTTTGGTATTGGCGTTGGGTCGATGGTCTGTGCGTGTTGACCAGAGTGTCGGCCAGCGATCTATTGAACGTGAGCGTGAGAATACTTTTTATAAATTGAATGCTAGATAACGAGAGAAGGGTTGTAAAGTTAAAGGCATCTCCTTGCCCTCGACGCGCTGGGGCACGTTGAGGGCGAGCGAAACCTCGCGGAAGGACGCGACGACCTGGGGCCACAACAGTGCGTTGGGGTGGTCGGAGGATGCCGCTGTAGCGGTGCGTTTCGAGCTTGCGGAGCATTTGGAGGATCAGGTTGCATGGAGGGAAGAGGTATATTTCCGTCTTCTGATTCCACTAGGACTGGAGAAAATCCAATAAAGCTACTCGCGAGTGAGGATACGGAGCTGCAAAGAGTGGGAGCTTGTGGTTTTCTGGGTGTGCGAAGAGGTCTATTTGCATAGCACCGCGCAGGGTTGAGAGGCGGGAGAAGCATTGAGGCGTCCGCGTCCATTTCGTCTCGACTGGTTGGAGACGTAAGAATTGATCGGCCCAGACGTTCTGCGATCCGGGAAGGTAGGTCGCGAGAAGAGATAAGTAACGATGTTGGAGGATTCTGAGTTGCTGCGCTCCGATCTTCTGCAACGCCGGAGCCCTGCTGGAGCCCAAAAGATTCGGCATGGCTACAGCCGCCATGTTGTCTGACACCACGCGGACAGTATTGTGGTGCCAATGAGCACGTGCTGCAAGCGCATGGATGATGGCCAGCGATTCCTTCGACGTAATATATGGAGTTTGCGTTCTATTGCTAACCAGCGGCCGTACGACTGCTGGTCGCTGAAGCAGACCACGCACCGCGTCTCGTCATATGCGTCCGTCCACCGGAGATGCTCCGGTGGAGGCAACACACACGTTACGTGGGAGTGGAGGAAGGAATCGTTGCGACAGTGCTGTACTGCAAGGCGGTAAGAATTGTTGAGAGCGCTGGGCTTGCTTGATTGGGCTTGCGCTATCTCGTTGAAGAAGAGGCGTGCATGAAACCAGTAAGGCGTGAGGAATTTTATTAGGCTGAGGAAACTCTGATAATGTTGAAGCGACAGAGTTCCGCGGGATAGTATAACCGTGGCCATGTCCCTGCAGCTGTCGATGTGCTGTGTGATCGGGGCGATAAACCCGACGTCTTCATTGAGCGTCTCCCTGGAAGTCGATCTGCCGTAGGGATTCTGAAATAGACTTCACCAGGTGGACGTGGAAGCCTAGCTTGAGGAGAAGGGCACTGGTCGTCTGTGTGTTGAGCCAGCCCTGATGTGCTGTCGGTACCCAGAACTGCCTATCGTCGATATAGGAGGCCGCGTCGATCCCTTGCTGATGGAGTAAGCGAAGGGGTAGTTTCACGACCGTCGTAAAGGTTTTTGGTCCCAGGTTGAGGCCGAATGGAAGGGCCGCGAAAAAGTACAGTTGGCCTCGTATTTGGGGGCCAGGTACCTTGGAACCTGGGATGGATTGGGACGTGCGGGAAATCTTCCTTGATGTCCAACTCGGTGAACCAGAGAGGATGCTTCGGCACGGCCCGTATTCTTTGCGGGTTGGACATCCTGAACGTAGTTGAGGGAATGTGTTTGTTGAGCCTGGAGAGGTCGACTCCTAAGCGATTCCCTCCCGAGGGCTTGAGAACCGCAAAGATGCGAGACACAAAGACCGGTTGCCTGGGCACAGCCTTGTTTATGCTTTTCCGCAGGAAATCTAACACGTGGCGCCCATCTCCATGCGAGGCCTTTCGAAAGTATGCATTTGAGCAAATGCGTTGCCTCGCTCCCGTGTGCTAGGCTGCTTCTGAGGGCCGCCGGAAGAGCGTCAGCACTGACGGGAATGGGGGCGGTCCTGCTTTCCGTAGTTACCTGAGGACTTGGAGCAGGGGGAGGGAGGGTCGTTTGGCTGCTGAACCTCCCCAACCCCCTCCGCGACTTCCTCTCCCTCGATCATTCTGGCCATGCTTGTCGACTGCTTTTGCCACAAAAGGAACCCCACGCGACCCTCTCCTGGGGTTGCTGAGGCTTCTGTGCCACTGGCGGTGCAGGGGCCACGAAACCTGAAGTGGAGGGGGTCACAAAAGAGAGGACCTCCGTTCTGCTTCGGAAGGTTTCAAACGCCTGGAAAGCTTTAAAATCGCCCCGTCGGTGAGGGGTTGCGGTTGAAAAATCGATCCTGCTAGAACGGCTGCCCGAACAGACTCCGGAACAAGCTTGTCCAGAGTCTGAAGGCGAATTTTGTACCGCCTCTGATCCGCTCGATCAGGGATCACGACCACAGTTTGTGAATGGAGCTTGTGGAGCCTGTGGAGCGAATGGAGCCTGTGGAGCGCTCCGACGCACAATGCAGTTTCTGTTGGGTAACTTGTGTGCCATCTGTTGAGATGGGATCACGACCACAGTTTGTGAATGGAGCCTGTGGAGCGCTCCGACGCACAATGCAGTTTCTGTTGGGTAACTTGTGTGCCATCTGTTGAGATGGGATCACGACCACAGTTTGTGAATGGAGCCTGTCGCTCCGACGCACAATGCAGTTTCTGTTGGGTAACTTGCGTGCCATC
>SDVV010020799.1:0-13252 GCA_016164225.1 Gammarus roeselii | reverse complement strand
ATATATTTGTTTGCAGAATGTTTTGACTTAATTGCTGAATAGTTAGTTGCTAGGAGCCTAATTTTCTGAATTTGCCATCTTCCAACAACTGTTCTGGTGTGATGTGGGCTTGATACCTTGTGTCCTGCTCTGCACTCTGGCTTTGATAGCGTGCTGGGCCATCTGGAGGCCTCCAAGATGAGATACCCAAACATTGAATCCACACAAGATCCAATTTTGCATGAATGTTGTTTTGCAACACCTATAATTGTTTGTCAGAAAAAATGCATGGGTTCAATTCACAAGCTTTCATGAAATAAAAGGCTTCATGTAAAATGGGGATTGATGAGAAAATTGGTGCAGGGTCACTAGCTAATTTTTGTTACCTCACAATAATAGTTTCTGAGGAAATAGGGCTGTGGATCTCAATTCCAAAATGTAGCTACTGCAGATCCCCATCCACCTAATATGAATGTCTTAGATAATCGAAGGAATTATTTTAAAACATACCTGTAAGAAGAGCTCATACAAGAGTGCTTCTGTTGCATCATCATGAAGGTTCCCAACATACATAGTTCTCTCCTGTTCATCAGCCATTTTGACAATTTTCAGTTGTGAATGGAATTCTTTTAAATAAATAACTTCAGGTGAATACAACTACAAAAAATGAATGCTGCTAGTTTGAATCTAACTTGTGTAGACAAATGGAAAGATAAGTCATTAGTTAGCTACATAGTGTTTTTTAAGCGTAAATATTATGGAACGGCATTAAATTTTGTAAAAAATACTTGTCTCTCAGTAATGTTCACAAGCAGATGAATGACCAGGATCATTCTTGAATATGGGAAGACTTCCACTCTACCATGTTGAAACCAAAGTTTGTACTGAGATTTAACTTCAGAGGAAGAGTGAAGAGCAAATCTCAGCAACATATTTTCAATTTTTTCATCGTAAAAAAAAACTTATTTCATATGCCCAGTTTCAGATAATATCAAGACTTCCAGAAGAACGGCAGCAGAAACAAACTTGCAAGTGAAGAAAGGTGCTAGAAATTGTGATAAGTTCCACAAGTGCCAGGAGCTCAGTGAAGCATAAAAATAAAAATGTATTTTTGTTCTTGCATTGATCCACAAAAAGATTCTTGGACAAGAAGTGGTTTATGCTTGGGCCACATATCATCTAAAATCAAGCTAATGGAAGGTTGTTAACCATCATCAATATGAAGATTGTGTGGCAAAGCTGCCTATCGGCTAACAAAAGTTAATTGTCAGGAGAGCTGTCACAACCTTCTACTGTAGATCAAGACTATGCCATCAATTTGGGAGCTCATTTCAAAGCAAAGTTGTAATGCAAAGCAGTTATTGTATAATATAACACAAAAGTCCACCATCTTTGACTGTTTTTCTGGTATGAAATCTGCTGAACATAGATTTATGTGATTCTTAAATGTTTTCAAAAAAGACACACTTGAACTCTAGTTGGGTCAGTCAGATTCAGCAATAGCAATAATTTATTGTATTGTTAGGGTATATCTACCACTTCTGCCGCCACATGATTGGCCCCCTGACCTGGGACAGTTGTTTTGTGGTCTGGTGCTATTGTTCTTATTGTTCTTGGTCTGTTTTATATCTGAAGACCTGGGAGATCAATCTCTGTTCTAGCTCAGAATCTGTCATTCGATTTCCATTGTAATTGTATTCAACAGCTCCATACCCATTGATCAGCCATGAAGAGTTGGGCTGGTATGGGTCCCAAGATCCCATCAGAGGAAAGATCAAAAAGTTATGCACTGTCAGATCCTTATTGTTGTTCTATGTAACTCTGCTCACCCAGTTCAAGCTTTCCCATGTAAGCAGTGACTTTGTTAATGGGTCCTTCAAGCATCCAAGGTGGTGCGCTAACCTCGCGCTTGCAGAGATTGATCGTGTCCAATTTGGTTATTCAGTCATTTTTAGCTTATGACCTTAAATCTATTAAGATTGAAATCTCAAATTTCATGAGTGTGATGAACATGATTGTGCACAGCTGTGATGGCGGTATTCAGCATGGTTCAGATCGTTCTACACCCTGTGTAGAACGGTCTGAACCAATTAACAATAAAAAATCTCATTATGGCACTTGCAAGTGAGGGATTCAACCCGGTGATGCCCCAGGATCTGAAGGGTAAAAGGTCTGTTCTGCTTTGGAGAGTCTATCCCCACATTTGTGAAAATTAAAACGCATCTGTTATAGACGAATTGCCCGCAATCAACATGTGATGCAGTGCTGCTGAAATTTCAAAAATCCCATAAGGACATGGGCTGGAGATTTTATTCAAGTTGTCAGAGATGGTCAAAAAAAAGTCTCCTCAGTAGGCTGTACCTGTTCAAATTCCATATCCTGGGCACAAGTATAGAGAGCGTGTCCTATCCTAATATTGCGACATGCTACAGATGGTACAAAGTTCATGGACACACGTCAGACTTGTGCTCTTGAGTTTTGTTGTACAAGGTATGCTCTTCTACTGGACATACATGGAAAACATTTTCTCCAAGCATTATATGCTGCCTCAACTTCTCCGGTGACCAATACTATCTCTGGAGTTTGTCCAGTCCATCACAGTGCTAGGAGTGTAAGCGTAGTTCTGCTAGAACTCCTGCACTGAACTCGTCAACCACCAAATCTAACTTGTCAGCAAATGATAACTTTCCTGCTCCTGGGGCAGATTCATCGACTTACTCCTGCATTGGGCTCGCTTTGTTGAAAAAATGACTAGGTCCCTAGCTCATTTCAGAGAAACAAATTTGTTATTTTCTGCAAACATCCTGCCTCCCTTTCATCTTGGGGACTTTGTGAGCCTCCCTCGGTTGCGGTGTCTACCGGCTAAACGACTATAAGTCATAACAAAAGGAATAAAAAAAGATTGCGCCGGTGGATCTGCGGACAAGCTCTTTATCTCTTCGTATGGTTTGACTCTAGTCAGTCCACGTGAGGCTACTCCTTGTCCCGCTATTCCGGTGTAGGCCAACTCTCAGTTACCAGGTTTACCCAAGGGTGAAATTGCATCCGAGACTACTCGTACTCCAAATGATATGGTCAGCGCAAAGATCTATAAAAAGAAGGGCGTTATAAAGTTTGTGATGGATCTAACCTACTGGAGGCCTGTTGAGAGGGTAATGCTTTTGTGATTAGAGGCAATGGAATGCTGGCTGATAGGAAAGCAATTGTCATCTGACTGATATTGTGCATGATATCCCCTCAATAGTCGTGGAGCTGAGTACCAGTGAGTTTGAGAGTTGCAAGTCCATGTCTAAGCCCTTGCTGCGCCAGAGAATGAATAATGAACTTAGTTAGAAATAAACAGTTTTACTTCCATCTGAGAGTTTTTTTTACTAACTTTTGCTTCTATTTGTGATTAAGATGAATACTCTACACAATATTGATCCTGATGAAAATTTACTACCTGGATACATGTGACTGCACATATATACTATGAAAGCTCAAATTTCTCACATAAATTTTCCTCTTTGCCTTACTCTCAGAATTTTATAGTAGCTATTAATATTTGAACTGCCCAAACAAATCTTGATAGTCTTCTGGTACATGTGCTTGTGCTGACGGAGACCTGGGGCAGTGATGGCTGGCTGGATGTGCCAGGCTACACTGCTCATCACTGTTAGACCTGACCGCAGGGGTAGGGGAGTAGCTGTGCTGGTCAGCTCCGACCTGCAGCCAAGTGTGCACTCTCCTCTTTGATGAATAATACTGAATCATTTGAGAACTGTTGGGTTGGAGTGACTATTTGTAACAGTATTTTGTGATGGGTGTATACTGTCCTCCATTGTCTCCTATGCCTGATTTTGATAATGTATTTCATGAAATTATGAATAACAATCTTATTTTAGCTACTAGTTCTGTAATGACTGGTGATTTTAACTTTGATATTAGTCTAGAATCTTTACCTCAGGATGGTAGTCAGTTTAAAGAAAAAATTTGTGGTCTCCATTTTATTCCTGTTATTAATATTCTGACCAGTGTTACCGCGGACACTTCCACCACGATTGACCACATTTGGATGAATTCATTGCAGCACGTGTTGGTTGGGGGTGATCCCTGCTGATATTAGTGATTATTTCCCAACTTTTCTGATCCTGCAAATGCACTTGCCTCTCAGTCTCTAAAATCAAAATTAAATTCAGTTTGCATTCTCCTGGTAACATGAAAAATCTCCATAACAAACTACTTTGCACGTGAATTTCACAAATTCAATATTTTCAATGCTGAAACACGCTGTAAAATATTCATTGATAAATTTTAGGAATTCTATAATTAACTGTCCTATTATAAAACTAAGTGGGTATCCCAGAAGCATGCATTCAGTCGGTGGTTGACCGATGACTTGATGCGCTGTGTGGCTGAGAAGCACCGTCCGTATCACAAGTGGAGCACCGATCAAGCTCTTATAGATCAGTACAAGAGGTGTGGATATTGGGTATGTGGACGCATAAAGAAAACTGAAGTACAATATTATCATGATAAATTTTTGTCTTATAGGAACAACAGTTGCAGAATAAGGAAGGGCAATATTAATGTTTTGCAACCAAATTCTAAAAAAAGAACTGAATTCAAGTTAGATGTCAATGGTGAAGAGATTTCAAGGCCTATTGATGTGGCAAATTTGTTTAATGTGTATTTTACGGGGATTGCTGACAATCATGCAACTAAAATTCCTCCTGTGAACATTGATCCCTTACAATATGTGACAGCTGGGTAACTCTTTTGCTTCCAACAGACTCAAGTGAAGTCTCAAAAATTATCACGTCTTTTAAAAGCAAAGGATGTCCTCTTTCATTAATCCCATCATTCATTTATAAATTTATTTCAAATATAATTTCTCCGACTATTTTGCAACTCATTTATTCTTCTTTTGTGGAGGGTGTTTTTCCAGAAGTGTTAACAAAGGCTATAGTTGTTCCAATCCATAAGAGAGGGGGCACTAATTTAGTTTCCAACTACTGACCTATTCCAACTTTATCTTTCCTGAGCAAAATATATGAAAAAGCAATGTCCACGCACATTATTAATTTTTTGATCGTTTCAATCAAATATCTGTTCATCAGTTTGGATTTCAGGAGGGGAAATCAACAATGGATGCAATCCTGCAGTTTGTTGAGTTGGCTCATGAAGCCCTAAATTACAGGAAGTATCTTATAACAATATTTCTTGACTTCAGCAGGGAATTCGACACTGTTCAACATCATATTCTGCAGGGGAAGCTTGAGAGGCTGGACATCCGTGGTAACTCCTTGTGGTGGTTCAAGTCATATCCGAGTGATAGAGAGCAGGTTGTGGATATTAATGGCGTTACATCTGAACCTTGCTCCTTGACAGTGGGTGTACTGCAGGGCTCAATTTTGGGCCCTTTACTGTTTTTTCTGTGCACTTAGCTGACAAAACAACAGCGCTGGTGGAGGGGGAGCAGCTTGATGACCTTTGCACTACTGTTAACAGAAAACTCCAGGAGATTGATCAGTGGCTTTTTGCAATAAACATCCTCAAACATTTCTAAGACCTCATACATGATTATAACTAACTAATCTGACAACAATGGCACCCCCTTAGCAATAAGAAATGTTAATATCTCTATTGCAGAGATGGCCTAGTTTCAGGGAGTGATTGTGGATCGGAGAATTGACTTCTCAAATCAGATTAATCATATCTGGCAGAAAATATCAAAATCATGTGGTATCTTAAGAAAGCTGTCACCCCTCATTCCTGCAAGTGTTCTGCGTTTTCTCTATTTGTCTCTGGTGTACAATTATTTACTCTACGGTATTGAGGTTTGGGGCGCCTCTGCAAAAACTAAACTAAATAGACTATGCTCAATTCAAAACAAATGTGTATGGCTTGTCCTACATGATTTTAATAGACCTGTTGAGGAAGTTTACATTAAGCTTCATTTATTCAATTCAAGTGATATCTCAAGATTTTGTGTGCTGGTTATTTTTTCCAGCACTACGTTCTTGGAACCAATAGTTTTTTTGCTAATAAAACGTGTGAAAATAAAATAATTCATGATTACAATACTTGATTTAGTTGCTTGAATAATCTAAATAGTACAGCTGTAAATGCCTTTAGGTTCTGTGCCTCGTTTGTATATCGAGGAGTAAAGTTTGGGAACGATATCTCATTCAAACTGAAAAAGTCACATGATGTCCTGCATTTCAAACATAGGTTAAAATATTTGATGTTGTCGTAGTGGTGTCTTTAGGCTGACTGACTCATGAGCATTTTTGTAAGATTACAGTTATTTGTTCACTTACCTAAAAAGTTCTTATTTAGTATATCCTTTATCAATTCTTAATAAGCACTGCCAGATCTGCTTTTACCTCACCATGACTTTTCTTTTACTGTTTTTTTTTTGTCTTTTTATTTAGCTCTTATATGCATGTTTCTCCTTTCTATGAAATGTTTCTGATGCTGACTTGTTCCTACTTCCTTATGCCCAGATAGTCTTTGAACTAGCTTAAGGCTTAAAACCAATGTGTTCTTTTCTGGCCTGAGTTGTTTTCAGTTTTTGGTGTCCTCCATGAATAACAGAAATATATTTTAATATAAATTATTATTATTATTATTATTAATCAAGACGACTGTCACAAAATCTTCAACAGTCTGGCAGACTGTCCTTACTGGAAGGAGGTTAGTCAGAGAGATCTGCCACTAAAGCCTGTGCAAGTGTCATCAGCAAAGACAAACACAGATCTGGTTGCATCTGTTGGTGTGGGGTCAGTGCATCCAGGTTTCCTAGTGAGGATGCTGGCACACATGCCGGATCATCTAACAACTTGATAGTGGAGTCTGCAATTGTGTCGTCTGTGACTGAGTAGGTGAACTGGGCGAAAATAATGTTCATGGCCCTCTAGGTAATAACTTGTCTACTAGAATGTGCACTGGTCAGTCTGTGAGTACCCAGTCTTCCTAAAAGTTCAGTTGTTGAGCGTGTAGCCAAGGTTGGCCCTCCAATGGCTTCAAGCCATTGTTTGTGGTGCCACAGGGGGGAGAAATCAGATGGAGAATTGCTGGAAAAAGCTGGGGTTGTGTCTGATCTGTGGACATCATCATCACATGTGTGAATGCCCTAGGTTTTTTACTCCAGCTCTTCTGGCATGTTGCATCTGTTCTTCATGTGGTGGCGGCCACCTGGGTAACAACTGCCAGCAGATTGCAAGGTTGAGCTTGAGTTGCCATTGGTGTGAAACGTTGGGCATGTTTAGGTTTCCTATTGGTTAAAGAAAGGTTACTGCCTGATATGTGGTTTGCCAGACTATCATAATGCCCAGTGCCCTGGTTTCCACTCCAGAAGTTTTCAACGTAAAATGCTGGCAAGATAGGTAGTTTTTCATCACCTTTCTCAGGTGTTGTCAAGTTGTTGTCTTGTAACTTGTGTCTGTGTTTACTGAAAGTTTGAAAGCTTGAAAATTTCCTTTTTCCGGGTGTTGTTTTTATCAAGTGCTCCTTTCAGTTGAAACTTGTGGGGGAGGAATGAAAGGGCAGAACTCTAATCCCATTACAAATACCATGTTTAACATCATGATCTTTGTTTTGCCTCCTGCATAATGGTTACTCTCCCTCTCCATTTGTCTGTGGTGTTTGGCAGGAGAGTTGTACTTACCTAGTTCATCGCTTGTTTGTTTGTTGCTTGCTTTTCAGTGCAATCTGATTCAGCTCAGCCTACACCTGCATGTTCTTGTCTATCTGAGAAGACCCATCACGTTTAACCAGGACCCCACTTTGATGAGAACACATCAACTTACATAGGCTAGTCTTCTTGGTGAAGGGTTGGCTGGTGGTGGGAGCTCTTATATTCATCTCACCCTTGTATCTCACTTTTGCAGTCCCTCAAGCCTCAATAGCCTCACCAACAGGGCAATGCAGGCATGGGAGGGAGTATACCTTGCCGTGCCGTGCCAGCAATCAAAAACAACAGCACGGCACAAGAACTGCATCACAACACTTGTTAAAATGCGCTTAATAGGTCAAAGAAAAATAACACTGAAGTCAGTTAACCATTGCAGACAACTGGCAGAAACACAAAAAAAACTCAAATCTCCATTGGATTCAGCAAAACTCATACAACACCTCAGCCAAAGCCCTCTTGAAGCCACAAAGGGAATCACACTGAACCACATCAGCAGGCAGACGGTTCCAAACCCATACACAGCAAGTATAAAAGAATCTGTGTTTATAGTCCCTCTGACAGAGAGTAACCACCAGCTTGAAAAAATGCCCATATGTACTAATAACCAGAACACTCAAACACAACAACCTCCCCCTCACAGAAAATAACTGCAAAGCTTTGAAGTTGCTCCCTATATACCATACCGCCCAGCCCATAAATTTCCCTGGTCCACCTTCTCAAAACAGACTCCAACAGTCTCAGATCCCCCAATTATCCCACATTCCACACACATGAGCAGTAGTCCAAGATGGGTCTTGTATGAGTAACAAGCAGGGACACCATGAAAAGCAATCCTTTTGCTATGGGATTTGGATTGTGTACATCATAATATAATCAATATTATGAATTCATTCTGTATTTGCAATAGTGTGATCATGAATCCTGTTCTGCTTTTGCAACGTCCTGACTACTGCACACAACAACAAACCACCACAACAAATGCTAGACCTTATGATTGTAGAGTGGATGATATTATTTATTTGATATATTTACCCAAAAATAGGAACAAGTTATAACCCCAACCAATAGGTGCACAAGGCCACTCCTGCTTTCCTACCAGTGATAATACTATGCTAATAGGTGCAGCTTCTACTATACTCTACTGCTGTTCAACTCCCCTTTCTATAATGGTATATGCAGCAACCTAAATTATCCCTTCAACTAAGCAGAAATTAATTTAAATTAAATTACAGACCTATTCAACAGACCTACTGCCTGTCAGCAAATACATATTAGATAGTCATACTCAATAGAAACAACCTATGCTCAGTATATGACTTAAATTTCCACAGGACAAACGTAGGGAAAGGCTTTTAGGCAGGATATAACTGTTGAGCAGGAGCTCCTAGTTGGGAAAACATGGGGTTCTCCTATCTTCAAACAAGTAACTATCTTGGGTTTCTACTCCTAGAAGTACTGCAATTGGATTTGACCATATTGGACTGTGGCTACAGCGTTGAGCTCCATCATATCAAATCAAACCAACTTGTTCCTGTGGACTGTAGTGTAGATAATTGACCTTGTCAAAGTTTGACTAACTCTACTTATGGGATTCCTGATGGTGGTATGAGGAGTGGGTACCACAGCGTCAATTATTTTATAAATACCTCAAACTGCATGGCATTAGGTGCACACCAACAGCTCCCTGCACATCACATTGTGACAAGGTGTTCAGTAGGAACCTGAACTGTGCCAAATAACTTATAAGCCATCCCTTCAAGGCGACAACTAGAACAAGCCGTACGTTGGAGCTCAGACACACAAAACAAAGGGGTGATTATGTTGTGTCTGAGATGAGTGAATAATTGGGTGATGGCTTGGGCAACAAATTGGGGCTTCCTGCAAACAACAAAGATAATAAGCATAAGACACATAAAGCTACATAATACTTCTGTGCTGTTCAAACTCCAAAGATGTGACAGTAGCATGAGACACACTGGGCTAAGTGTCACACCCACAAAATTAATATTAAACTGTTAAGCATATGGTTCTCATGAATGAACCTAACTATAATTACTTGACCAATGTCAGTACCAGGCCTTTTTAATTCAAGCCAACCACACTTGACCATAATTGTGAAATCTATTTTAATTGTGTTACTATGATATATATAGCAAACTGCCCATACAACAATCAGTGGGCAAGCAAGTTAAAACCCATGACTATTTAGTATATCCACAAAAGATTTGAGGCTCACCCTTTGGCTCCTCTTCTGCTGCTGGACCAGCTGATGGTCAGCTAAGCGGTAGCAACAACCTGCTAAAATAACGCAGCAACAGTAGCTGCTTTTTATGACTCCTCTATCGTTGACCTACAATTCACCTGCAACAAAAAAGACACATGGTTAGAGGGAAACAAATGAGATGGAAGTCCCATTACATATTCCCCACCAAGTGTATTTCCCTCAAATATACTTCAAAATAAGTGTGCTCAGATTGAACCTATTATTAGATTTTGTTCCTCAATACATTTTGAACTATAACTAGCAACATGGTTACATGTGAAATACTTCAACACTAACACCATGACAGTTTTCAAAGTACAGCCGCAAATACCGCATGACATGTTACAAGACAATGTACACTTTTTATACAGGTAAAACACAAACACAATCTTTCATTTACACCCTCTGATATCACATAGATGCAGACTCAGCACAAGAAACATCACTGCATGAAACACGTATAGGAATAGCTGTATACATGAGTGACCCACACATTCAGGGTAACAACAATCTTGGATCTTGTGTACCAAGACTTTGCTTAACTGCTTCTAAATACTGCATGAGGTCTGAGTTACTAAAGACTGTCAACAACAACTCAGGGATGTCTTCATATCAGCCAAGACAAGATGAGGCCTCCGCAGAGACGAGTGTCATCCTGAAGTCAAGATTGCTGTCCTCAAGCTGCTGTATGCGTAAGGATGTGTGGAATTGGGAACACAAAACATGAGTGATCATGAACAAACAACTAGGCATCTAGCGTCAACCGGGGTGACTCCCCGCACCCCACTTTTGGGGACCAAAATGTTGGAAATCACAATATTCAACTACAGGACTTGAAAGAGCAGGTCTAAAGTTAGTAAGTAGCAGCTACTTGTAGAAATTTGATACACGCACAGAATTTATGAAAAATCGCCAAAGTGAAGGTGTGTTTTTCAGATCCCTGATAATTTTGCTTTGGTAAATCAAAGTTCTGCAAACTTTGTTGCTGAGGCTAGAGTTTCCATTGGATTAAGGCCAAATTTGGTGGTAAAACTTGGAACAAGTTGCAGTTTGTTGCGTAAGAAGGATTTTGGAAAAAAATCATACATTTGTAGATATATACAAATATACAACTGCAGGGGTTGGGGGTGACTCCCCGCACTTTTTTTCATGATGTTCTTTCATATTTTATTAGTTTGTGTGAAAGTAATCACTTTGTTTACATGTTCCTTATCTATTTACAGTTATTGGTCACATAATATTGTCTCTAGCCAAGTACTGTCATGCCTAGATCATATGCAAGAACTACAAATAGACCTAGGCCAGAAGCAGATAAAATTCAAAATGCTGTAGACAGAGTAAATGCAGGCATTTCAATTAGAAAAGCCGCTAAAGAGATAGGAGTGCACGGGTGGACATTACTTGACAGGATGAAGAATTGGCAAATTAGACAAGCTTGGCAGACAGACAAGCCTACCCAAAGACAGTGAATGAGAACTGGCCTTCTTGCTGTTTATCAAATGCAAGTGGGGATTTGCATCAATGAGAGATGAAGTGTGGAAGCTCTATTGTGAATATGTTACAGACAACAAGAAGAAGAAGAATGGGGTGGCACATCATCTGCAAAAATATTGTAAATTTATAGCGAGTTAATTGTCTGGAAATTTAAATTTATCAACAAACTTCCTTTCAGCTACTTCCAGTTGCGTAGCAACCATCATTAGCTAGCTACCTTTCAAAAAGGTTAGCTAACTACCCGAGCCTTCAAGCTAATCAGTTTGATATTCAGAATTTAGTGTTTCACCATTCATCTAGTTCTGTCAGTGTCAGTTCAATTATTTATAATAATTGGCTAACCATGGTTCAATTTTACAGGATGACATGCCTGGTGAGGACTGACTCAGGGGTTCATGAAAAGGTGAAACCTCTTGCTGAAAAAGCCATCAAGGCTGGAGAAGTCAACGAAAATCGCCACAAGCAGCCCCACAATAATTTACGGCTTCTTCGACCTTGTTGAGGAGATGCAGGAGGAACCCAAAAAAGTGGATTGTCCAGAGCCTAATTGGAATGTAGATGAAACTAACTTGTATGTTGACGCGCAGTCAACCCGAGTGGTGGCACCAAAAGTAGCTGAGGCTAGTAGAACAACATGTAAAAGCAGCTGCAAGGCCATCACTGTCATGGCAGGAATTTCTGCAGCATGTGACAAAGTTCCTCCTCTCATAATTTTTCCATGGAAGAACCTGATGACCAGCTGGCATACTCCCAATGCATACTTTGGCACACAAATTGCCAGGTCTGACTTGGGTTGGATGACAACCAACTTTTTTTACGACTGGTTTAGCAGGTACTGTGCGAATGTCTCTCGGTGGCCACTATTGCTAATTTATGATGGTCATAGTACCCACATCAACCTAAAACTCATCAACAAGGTTTGCAAAAACTATCACACTCTTTAAGCTGCCACTTCACACCACAGACTGCCTTCAACCACTGGATGTGTGTTGTTTCAAGCCACTCAAGACGCAATGGGATAAGGCAATTGCAAAGTGGACAGCAGAACACCATGCACATAGAATATCCAAGCCAGAGTTCATTGAACTAACCGGTCAGATATGGGAGGAAATCTTCACAGAGGCAAACATCAACTCAGCTTATAAAAATACTGGCATCTACCCAGTAGACCAAAGCATCTACCCTACCTCTGCATTCAATACTTGCCTTCTCCAATTGTACAACGACAACAAAGCTGAGACAGCAAGACTTCATCCTGCAAAACCAGCCACTCCAAGCAAAGAACCCACCTGATCTCTTACCTTTGCTTTGCAGCCCCCTCCAGCAGGTCCACATCAAGTGGGGAGCAGCAGAGTCGGGGGAGGCCAGCACAGCTATGCGCGCCAGTATGCTGTTCAGAACAGCAATGTTAACACAGGTATAGGAACTGGAATTAGTGCGCACTATTGGCTATCACATGAACCATCCGCATGCATGACATAAACAAAACAAAAAAAAAATTAACAAACAAATTCCAGAACAGCACACTGTACAACAAAGAAGCAACACATCAGGACAGGCACAAACACACACCCACACACAAACACGCACCACAACCCACCACTCCAGCGCCACAGCAAAAAGCAGACAAATCCAAAGCCAGGATGCCAACACGCTGCAGAAGAACCCCAAACTAAACAAACTCAAACGAGTGCCGAGTGGACTGATGAGAATCCACTGGCTCAGTACTTCTTGAATGGTATTCCATTGAAGTTTGTTAAATCCCACAGGGACCTTGGTGTGGTGGTTGATGTAAAACTGAAATTCCACCATCATGTCAGAGAGGTGGTGGGTAAGGC
>SDVV010020798.1:0-13253 GCA_016164225.1 Gammarus roeselii | reverse complement strand
CCTGTACGCACTAGGGTGCGTACATATCACACTTAATGTTCTAAAGGATTGGAAGCGGAGGTCCGTTTCGAGTAAGCGTTTTTTTCTTTTGCGCACCAGCGTGCGTCTGACATTGCTAAAACTTTCACTTTTTTCTAACGTTGAAAGCGTTGTTTTGTTTTTTCCTCGCACACTTAGGCGTGCGAGCCTGCTTTAATCAATGATCGTCGAGCCCTACGGGGGAGCCTATTATGACTCACGTTGAGGCTCTGGTGGAAATGAGGCTCAAATCAAATCAAATCAATCTATTATCTAGTAAACACTCCACCCTCGTTCCCTCAATGGTTCACATGTGGATATTTTTCACGGTACCAAAATACATTTCTGCTACTTTACTGCCTAGTACGTTGCACTCTGATCTTATGGCCTGCACTGTATACTTGTCAAACTTTGCGAGTCGGTTGATACTTCTATCAACCAATCTCGGCCCACAATCATCAATATTTGCTATCATTTGGTGGTAGACTGCGATTTGCGTAAGTATGAAAAATTATTAATCTCAATATAAAGGACGATTAAACGCCGGTAGAGTAACGCGGCCATCTTGGTAAATGCGGTACAACACGTCCTGTGTTTACTTATTTATTTCCTCGTAGCATGAATTTTAGGGCAAGAATAGTTCGTGTTCTATGGAGCACTTAGATGCCACAGCTCAGAAGCACACTGTTCTATGGGGCACTTAGATGCCACAGCTCAGAAGCACACTGTTCTATTTGGCACTTTGATGCCACAGCTCAGAAGCACACTGTTCTATGGGGCACTTAGATGCCACAGCTCAGAAGCACACTGTTCTATGGGGCACTTAGATGCCACACCTCAGAAGCACACTGTTCTATGTAAAACTTAGATGTCACACCTCAATGCCAACTGCCTGCCTGAACTCTTCCTAACACACTCTCTTCTCTTCAATGCCCACAGCCTGTCCCAACTCTTCCTATCACAGACTCTTCCCCAAATGCCTACAGCCTGCCTCAACTCTTCCTATCACAGACTCTTCCCCCAATGCCTACAGCCTGCCTCAACTCTTTTTCTATCACACTCTTTTCCCCGCAATACCATCAGCAGATGTTAACTTCTCTGTGTTCCTCTATCCACCGAAACACGACGAGTACTAACAAAGCCACACTTTCTGTACATGGAGGCGTGGAGCAAAGAAGCCAGCACGCAGGATACTGTTGCAGCGTGGAGCAAAGAAGCTAGCACGCAGGATACTGTTGCAGCGTGGAGCAAAGAAGCCTGTTTTGTTGAGATGTTCATATCCAGAGTTTACTAGAGTTGTGAATAAAATTAGCCTGAAGACTGCTGACGTTCACACCTCTCTGGTGTTCAGAGGAGTGAACGTTACTGCTGACGTTCACTACTCTCTGGAACTCAGAGAAGTGAACGTTACTGCTGACGTTCATTACGCTCTGGGGCACAGAGGCGTAAACGTCACTGCTGACGTTTGCACCTATCTGGGGCACAGAGGATAGAACGTCACTGCTGGCATTCACTCCTCTCTGGGACTCAGAGGAGTGAACGTCACTGCTGACGTTCACCCCTATCTGGGGCTAAGAGAAGTGAACGTCACTGCTGCCGTTCGCACCTCTCTGGTGCTCAGAGGAGTGAACGTCACTGCTGACGTCCACACCTCTCTCTGGCCTAGCGGAGTGAACGTCACTGCTGACGTTCGCACTTTTCTGGGGCTCAGAGGAATGAACGTCACTGCTGACGTTCACACCTCTCTGGGGATCAGAGGAGTGAACGTCACTGCTGACGTTCACACGTCTTTGGGGCTCAGAGGGGTGAACGTCGCTGCTGACGTTCACTCCTCTCTGGGGCACAGAGGAGTGAATGTTACTGCTGACGTTCACACCTCACGGAGGCACAGAAGAGTGAATGTCACTGCTGACGTTCACTCCTCTCTGGGGCACAGAGGAGTGAATTTTACTGCTGACGTTCACACCTCTCTTAGGAACAGAAGAGTGCACATCACTGCTGACGTTTGCACCTATCTGGGGCACAGAGGAGCGAACGTCATTGCTGACGTTCACTCCTCTCTGGGGCTCAGAGGACTGAGCGTTACTGCTGACGTTCACTCCCCTCTGGGGCACAGAAGATGGAACGTCACTGCTGACGTTCACTCCTTTCTGGGGCACAGAGGAGGGCACGTCACTGCTGACGTTCGCACCTATCTGGGGCACAGAGGAGTGAACGTCAATGCTGACGTTCACTCCTCTCTGGGGCACAGAGGAGTGCACGTCACTGCTGACGTTCACTCCTCTCTGGGCACAGAGGAGTGAACGTCACTGCTGACGTTCACTTCTCTCTGGGGCACAGAGGAGTGCTCGTCACTGCTGACGTTCGCACCTATCTGGAGCACAGAGGAGTGAACGTCGCTGCTGACGTTCATTCCTCTCTGGGGCTCAGAGGAGTGAACGTCACCGCTGACGTTCACTCCTCTCTGGGGCACAGAGGAGTGCACGTCACTGCTGACGTTCACTTCTCTCTGGGGAACTGAGGAGTGAACGTCACTGCTGACGTTCACTTCTCTCTGGGGCACAGAGGAGTGCTCGTCACTGCTGACGTTCGCACCTATCTGGGGCACAGAGGAGTGAACGTCGCTGCTGACGTTCACTCCTCTCTGGGGCTCAAAGGAGTGAACGTCACTGCTGACGTTCACTCCTCTCTGGGGCACAGAGAAGTGAACGTCACTGCTGACGTTCACTCCTCTCTGGGGCACTGAGGAGTGAACGTCACTGCTGACGTTTACTCCTCTCTTGGGCTCAGAGGAGTGAACGTCACTGATGTGCGAATGAACAAAAATCATTGAATGAAATTAAACTTTTTTCTTATCAATTATCAGTATTCAGGAACTTTCAGAAATGTTGGAATAGAACAAATTACTACATAAAATTTGAAAGGATAGTTTTTATTTTGTTATTTTGGTGTATTTTTCTTGATGCTATCGTGAAAGTTCGCTTCATATCAAAAGGACTAGAATAACTTCGTTAAGGGATATTTAATTATAAACAAGATGCCATTTAACTTCAAGAAAGTACTAGAGCTTGTCTCCTTCGGTCCCCATGGTCTTCCCTTCACCAGGTCACTAGGTCAACATTTGTTGAGACAGGTGAAATTTCCTTTTTTGGATCACTTGGTCCACTGTCCTCCGGGACAAAAGTTCTTCCCTAAGTTGATTTCTAAGATCTTCCATTCTAAGTGCCTCGAGCTTCTCCCCTCGTTCGATCAAAGCGGACTCCGCCGCCTTTGACCCATGGTCGGCCTCATGATCGATCCCGTCACTCTCCATCCAATCCCTCGAGGATCCAATCTCTCGGCTCTTTCCTCATCCTAACTCCACCTGCAGGAGCCGATGAGCGAAATAAACTGAGGTCCGTCACTAGAGTTAGTTAGGAGGATGTTGTAGGAGAGGGGGTATGAAAGGGGGCACAGTGATCCAGGCTGAGAAGCTTGGCAGCAAAATATGTTTGGTTATAAGACCGAAGCCGCTTGGGGAAAATGATAACTTATTTAGTCAGGCCTAGTTTTATGCTCTCGCGTGCCTTGCACTTTGCAAGAAGGCACGAGCACGCACGCTCTTGGTGCGAATGTATTGGTTGTGTGTATATCGATGGACCCTTTTCCAGTCCTAGCAATGTGGACACTTCTATAGATCGCCTCCCTGTCCACGCTTCCACCTCTAGCAATACTCGAGCCCAGGATCCTGCATTAATCCACTTCCTTTAAAATCTCTATATTACAGGATGACATTTTCGGAAACCAATCAATGCAAATCAGACACATAGTTAAAGTAAAGTATCAACGGATGTCCTTCAGTCTGAGAACCAATGAAAAAATGATGTTTTATTTCGAGCTTGACCACCACTGCCTCTAAGATGCCCGACGATCCACACCTGTGTCCACCTGTGTGATGGAACACTGAACCTCTCCTTAGCATGAAACACAGAATAGGAAGCAGCCCCTAAAGGTTATGAGGAAAATATTGTCCGGGCAGGTGCGTACCCGGGACTCTTCAAAGGAGACGAAACCTTCAATTACCTCGGACCAGTGTAGGCGGTTCGAGGACCACTTAACTTGTTTACTTCGCAGGGGCAGGTAAGGAGGGAGAAGGGGCTCTAGCGCCTACGTGTGATTTCCCCCCTGGTTGAGCGACTGATTCTAGGAACATTCAAAGTTCGAGAGAAATCACAGTTGAAGAACTTCCGCAAAAACAGATCATGTTCATTTTATCCCAATGTTCTGAGACGTGATCTTCTGCGGATGACTGGCCACCAAATTATTATAGATCTTTTTTGAGTCAGTTGAAACATTTTGTTAACCAATGGTTTGGTTGACGGATATTATGCATTTCGGCAAACATTTCTTCAACATATTTGAAAAATCCGTGTTCCTAATGAACAAAATCTTTCTAAATTGAAAATTTTTCTTCACATCAAATTTATGAAATAAATACAGTCTGAAAAATAGTGCTCTTCATATCGCGCTCTTCTCCATCCGCCTCTTCCTTTCCACTCCCAATAGCATCTATTTGACCATTCGTAGTACCGGGAGATGGTGTCATAAATAGGAACACGTCAATTAGAAAAAGTGAGCTAGGAAAACTGGCTGCTAAAGAGAGCTGGTTCTAAAACATGGAGCTGATGGATGATGATAGATTAGTGAAAATATGATGAATAGTGAGCGGATGGAACGGATAGAACGATGACGTGGAGGAATCAAGGTGGAGGAGGCAAAAGAGCGTACAAGAAATGGGAGCGAGAAGAGAATGATAGTGGACGGAACATTTTGATTCGGATTTGAATATTTTTTCTCGAGTTTGGCTGATACGTTGCAGAAATTCTGGGATGTGCTAAGAAGGGAGAGGTTCAGTGACCATTTTGCAGTGGGTTATAAGCAGGGGTTGATGGCGAGCTCCGCACCCAATATCAGTTTCACAGCTCACTCACGACCTGGCATGAGTTAACATGCTATTTGCCGGACAGATAGGTGGACGTGTGAGTGAGTACTTTGGAATGAGTAAGAAGCCTGTAACCAACCCTGATCCACCACTCCCGTTAACCTTCACAATCAGTGGATTAATAGTAGTGCCATGGCTACAACTAAGACAGGCCTGGTATGTCTGTGTATTACTAAGAAATTGAAAATACAGCAATAGTTGATGGGGTTAATTTAGTGCAGCAGATACTGCAATCGAATAAACCGCATACTTCTGACATCAGGGGTCGTCTACGGTTACCCTGCCCCAGTAGGTCCTCCAATTGCTCTCCATGTCCCATTAGTGTGTCCCAAAAGTGCTCCTGATGCTCAAAGTAATGTCTACAAAAGTGTTCCAAATCAAACTTTCGTTTGTCCGTAGTTTTTTATCTGTGTCTATTTGTCTCCTCGAACTGTTATTAACGCCTCAATGATGTGTGGCCAAATTGTTATTAACACCACAATGTTGTGTCGTCGAATTATTATAAGCGCTACAATGTTATGTCGTCGAATTGTTATTAACGCCACAATGTTGTGTCGTCGAATTGTAATTAACGCCACAATATTGTGTCGTCGAATTGTTGTTAACGCCACAATGTTGTGTCGTCGAATTGTAATCAACGCCACAGTGTTGTGTCGTCGAATTGTTATTAACGCCACAATGTTGTGTCATCGAATTTTTATTAACACCACAATGTTGTGTCGTCGAATTTTTATTAACGCCACAATGTTGTGTCGTCGAATTTTTATTAACGCCACAATGTTGTGTCGTCGAATTTTTATTAACGTCACAATGTTGTGTCGTCGAATTGTTATTAACGCCACAATGTTGTGTCGTCGAATTGTTTTATGTGACACATTGTTATGTCCTTAAGTGTTTCTTGTTTTCTCTAAGTGTCTGTTGTATCTCCAAGTGTCTGTTGTGTCCCCAAAGTGTTTGCTGTGTCCTCTAAGTGTTTGTTGTGTCCCATAGGGGTTTGTTATGTCCCCAAAGTAACTGGTGCGTCCTCTAGGTGTTTGTTGTGTCCCCAAAGTGTCTGCTATGTCCTCTAGGTGTTTGTTGTGTCCCCAAAGTGTCTGCTCTGTCCTCTAAGTGCTTGTTGTGTCCCCAAAGTGTCTGCTCTGTCCTCTAGGTGCTTGTTGTGTCCCCAAAGTGTCTGCTCTGTCCTCTAGGTGTTTTTTGTGTCCCTAAAGTGTCTGCTCTGTCCTCTAGGTGTTTGTTGTGTCCCCAAATTATTTTATTGCGTTCTCCAAATGTTTGTTGTGTCTTCGAAGTGTTTTATATTCTACGAAACACCCGCAACACTTTACCTAAAGGCATTAGTTCCACAAATGGCACGGCGATGCTTGGCTCACTACTATCATAAAAGGATGTCGACAATAATGATAGAAAGGGGAGTATAAAGTCATTCCAATTAAGCGATTGAACATGTCTTGCAACAAGTGTTCCCAAGCAGTGAAGTAACAGCTTTGCAGTGACTCATGTAATGAGTAACTTCTTCATTAAGGGAGGGAAAAGTGAAGAAAAGAGGGGAAACGTGAGGGAGTGAGGGAGAGCAGAAGCATTATTTTCGGAATTATTTATCTCTTCGTTGCTGGGAATAAAAAAGTCTGGTTCATTTATTATAATCCCTCGGATTGAATATTGACTGAAAGGGGTCGAATATCTGGCGGCAGAAAGAACCTTATTAGTCTACGAAAAAATGGATAGAGGGATTTCGAGGAACGGTTGCTGAAAACAAAAATTGGGGAGGGAGGAAGTTGCGGTTGAGGAAACAAAGGAAGAGTAAATGAGATTAGGGTGTGGGGGAAAAATAAGGGGATGGGAATGGGGTTTTGATGAAGATAGCGACTGAGGGTGTAGCTTGCGGGTGAAGGGTATAAGGCCATTTACAGGACGAGGCGTTAAGAAAAAAGATGATGGCAGCACTACAGCCATGATGATCAACATCATTGACAGCAATATTAAAACAAATAACAATTATAATAAATTATATATGGCTGCATATTGACACTTTAAAGATTACCTAAAAATAAATATTTGAAATGCAAAATCGACGATTCAAAATGTTCTTATTAGCAAATTCAGATCAAGTTATTTAAATGGAAAGGTCTTTTGTCCACCTATGGTGCGGAACAGGGAACCAGAAGCTCTTTGGAATAAGAAGTGACAACAATTCTCTATTAACAGTCAAGGGGAATCAGGCATAAAACGAAAACAGCTAAGATCCAAAGTTAAAGCTGTGCAGTGACCTTCCAGCTCCTGGTCCCTGCTCCCAAACCTCGCATCAGGTCCTGAGTCACCATTACGGGATGGACTCGGGGAACATTTATTCCCAACGTAGACCGTACCTCAATCTTGAACACTCTTTAAATGAACACAAATCCCTGGCCTTGTTTGTCTCCATTGTGTTCTTTAACCGATAAAACAGTTCCATCTTGAATTCTTTTGAGAGTTGCGCTTCATAAATAGAAAATCTTTGTGGACAAGAACACGATGAAGCGAATCCTATTAAGAAGGATTTGCTGGGAGTGAACCATCGGATTAGGTGACCTGCGTCCTTGTACAAGGAACCATTGGATAAAATGACCTGCGTCACAACGAACCAACGGATCAAGGGACCTAAGACCTGAAGAGTGAACCAGCGGATCAAGGTATCTGAGCCCCTGCAGAGTGGACCACTGGATCATACGACCTGTGCCCCTTCAGAGTGAATCGATAAATTGCAGCGAAAGACGTAATCAAATCTCTTTGTTTCAGGAATACATTTCCAAAATAAAAGTTTTTCTTACTGAATGTTAAGCCAATTCCCATGAGTATTATTACATAAGACTGTTTCACTCATTACAATCAAAGAAGGGGATATAGAGTGATAATAAGGGAGGGGGACTACCACGAAGTTTCGAAATTAGATTGAATAGGTTAAGAGATAACTTGATAAAGCCTGTATGCAACAATGGGCTGAGGAAATCAAGATAAGGGAGGGTTATTGAGAGGAAAGGGAATCAAGGTGGGGGTGGGGCGTAAATGAGTAGGGTAAAAGATTAAGAGGAGAGGGAAAATTGAATGGGGAGGGAGAAGTCAACAAGTTAAGAAAAAGTAATGGAGTGAGAGTGAAGTGTTAAGGGAGAGAGAAGTGAGAGAAATGAAGTGAAGGAGGGGAAGGAGAAGTGAGAGAAATGAAGTGAAGGAGGGGAGGGAGAAGTTAAGAAGTCAATGAGAAGTAAATAGGGAGAGGGTGAAGTGAAGTGGTGAGATAGAAACTGAGAGGATAAAAATGTACGTGGGAGGGAGAAGTGAAAAAGTGAGGGAAAAAATAAAATAAAGGGGTTAAGAGAGAAGAGAAGGGGTAAGGGAAAGCGAAGCGCTGATGGGAACGAGAATGGGATAAGGGCGAATTGACGGGGATGGGGGAAAAGGGAAGGGGTGAAATTTTCAGGTGATGATTGGAGTTGTTTCGAGTGTCATCATAAAATGTGATTTTCTGATCCAACCTTCCCCTCTCTTGATCTATGCATGGTGCTCTCTGTAACGTATCTATTGAGATGCAAACTTGGTTGGGCCAAAGGTCCTGTTGTTGCTTTCAATATCAGGAGTACCCCAGTGTAGGGGTACTCCTGTTAGTGAGCTATCAAAATTTGCTGACGACACTAAACTCTGCCACAAAGCGAACTGTGAGCAAAATCGCATGACCATCCAAGGGGATTTTGATAAACTTATAGTCTGGTCTGATAAGTGGTAATTGAACTTTAATAATGGAAATGCACTGTTAGGCACATTTGAATCACAAAATCGAAATTCTGCTTACGTGATGGCAGGCCAGCATATGACGGAAGTTGACCAGCAACAAGACCTTGGAATATTTGACACAAAAGGTCTCAAGTGGAAAACCCAAGTGGAAGCTAGCTACGAGAAAGGCAGTAGAGTCCTTGGCTTTATATCATGAAACTTCCACTTCAAGGCCAGGGATATCGTGCTTCCGTTATATACTTCACTCATCAGGCCTCAAATGGAATTTGTAGTACAATTTTGGTCCCCTTACCTATGAAGGGATACCGAGCAACAGAAAAAAGGGATACCGAGAAACAGAGAAAAGGGATACCGAGCAACAGAGAAAAGGGGTACCGAGCAACAGAGAAAAAGGATACCGAGCAACAGAGAAAAGGGATACCGAGCAACAGAGAAAAGGGATACCGAGCTACTGAGAAAAAGACATATCCGCAAAGACTCAACGAACTTGAAAAAGACGACTTAGAAACTTTCAAATACCTAAACGGATTCACTAGAGCTGGCTCTGAGGGCCTCTTTGACCGAGAATAAAACACAAGAAACGAAAATAATTTGTAAAAAACTGCAGCTAAATTCATTCAGAACATCAGTGGCCGAGAACTTCTTTCCAATCGAGTTATCGAAATTTAGAACCGCTTACCACAGTAATAACGCAAACACCTTTAAAAACCACCTCGATAAGAAAATGAGACTTTAGGATCCACCCCGTCCCAGGTCTACTTCATCATTTACCTATGGTAATCACAGTGTTGAGAAGCTCAACTACTCTACGCTTTTTACTCCTGATATTTAACTATCTCCTTAACACACCTAATCATTGAGGAAACCTCAACAACTCTACGGTGTTTACTCCTGACATTTAACTATCTCCTTTGCACACGTTATCATAGAAGGAACCTCAACAGCTGATATTTAATGTATAAATATGTTTGGCTTGAGGTCTCTCGGATTAAACAGTTAGATCAACTATTGTTGTGGCAATCATGATTGTAAATGCAGTGCAGAAACTACCAATCACAGATCCATTATTTACTAAGCCTTATTAGAGATACACAAATCCCCTCACAGGTATAAGCAATAGCTCTGCTTCCATATCTTTAGTCAGTGAGATTATGTCGTGAGTGCTCAGCAGCGGTGGGCATTCCGCTAAGCAATTCCGATAACCGTTCAGCCGTTAATTATCGGACTAAAACAAATAAGCTGATTATCGGACTTAAAAATTAGCAGATTAGCGTCAACGGAATGCCATAATTGGAAGTCCTCCAACCGCTATTCATTTTTTTTAATTAGTTTTTTAATACGCAAAAAATAAATAAGTATCATGTATAAAATACTGTAAATATAAATGCATCTATATGTATTCCATTAGAGAGTACTTGAATACTTAATAGTAAATACGCATGAAAAAAATTATTTTAAATGAGACAGAAAGTGTTCAACCTCCTTTGATACTCGTATGGTGTGAGACAAGTGGTAACAGACGTGTTAGTTTGTCCATAACTGTAGACGTGGGAGCTTGTCTGCCTGTTCAGTGTACACAGCGCGTGCTGGTTTCTGAATAATAATTGTCTAGACATTAAAGGCGTATACGATGTGGCACAGTGTATAGTTACATTTAATTTTGGTAACAGTTTAGAGCAATTTCAACGTGATATCAAGGCCAGTAATCTGATGAGTAATATTTTATCGTTCAAAAAACAGCGTTGATTCATTTTGAAGTTTACAAGTGTTGTTGGCCGACAGCTGAGCCGCCCACAAGAGAGACAACTTGAGCTTAATCGGAGTGACTGTGCACTGGTTCGACCCTGCCAGCCTCAGGACAGAAATAAATAGATGCTAGTATTTGATTTTACCAATGTTAAGTTTTTTTTCTCTTTTCAGTTTTCCGATAATGTAATACTGCTACAGTATTACACTAAAAGACAATCTTGCTTATGATGAGGAAATATCAAATTACGAAATAAACAGTGAACGTTGATCATCCGATTAATAAAGGAAATTCATGTTTTTTAGGAACCGAATCACTATATATGAGATGTATGTACAGTGAACATGACCTTGAGCACATAGTGAACATAATCACTTCGTATGACATGTATTTACAGTGAACATGTCCTTGGGCACAAAGTGAACATTATCACTTTATGAGATGTATGTATATACAGTGAACATGTCCTTGGGCACACAGTGAACAAAATCACTATGTACAGTGAACATGTACTTGGGCACATTGTGAACATAATCATCAAAATAGGAGATGGATATACGGTGAACATGTAATTGGGCACATAGTGAACATAATCACTCTATATGAGGTGTATTTACGGTGAACATATAATTAGGCGCATAGTGAACATAGTCACTCTATATGAGGTGTATTTACGGTGAACATGTAATTGGGCACAAAGTAAACATAATCACTCTATATGAGGTGTATTTACGGTGAATATGTCATTGGGCACATAGTGAACATAATCACTCTATATGAGGTGTATTTACGGTGAACATGTAATTGGGCACATAGTGAACACAGTTAAAAATGGCATGCTTTCGAACGGCGTCGCCCTCACGAAGCCGACCTTGTAGCGCCACTGCCATGAGCCCGAGAGAGGAAGCGGAGGTCTTCATGACACCTCGAGCCAAGAGGACAGCCAGCCTGCCCAGGAAAACCAGCTCGTGAACAAGCCGCTGATTAGAGAGTACGACGAAAATTACTTTGGCCCAACCAAATCAAATGAGAAATGAAAGTGCAAGTTCTGAAACAAGGAGATAAGCTACTCTGCAAGCTCGTACTACAACCTGAAGAGCCACTACGAAAGGCAGCACCAAAGGGAGTATCCCAATTTCATGGTTGCTATGAGCGACGGCTCTTAGTGAGGAAGACGCGTCTCAGAAGTCAGGAGAATAAATTGAAATATTTACAAAAATATTTTGATATCTAAAGGCTGAATATTTCTTTTTATTTAATAAACCAATGATCACAGTATAAAAATTGAAATTATCAATATCACATTTCTTGAATAGACGTAGTTAACACTAATGACCCTCTGGCATCTCAGCTTGAAACCTATCCCCATGTAACCGTGTATCACAGATCCGAGCGAGGCCGGGAGCAGAGCGACTTAATATAACCGCTAACCTCTTACCCACCGCAGCGCCGGTTACCTGGTGGAAATGCCCCTCTGGCACCTCACCCTGAATTCAAAGTTTAAAATTTAAATATTCCTGTCATTCTTGGACTAAATCATGCAATAATAACCGTTTTTCAACAGTTATAATACTGCTGTTTCTCTAGACTAAACTCAGGAGATGCCACGAGCAACTCTTTTCCTAGGAGATGTCACTCCGACGTCTCACCTTGAAGTGTGACAGCCTTCAAGGAACCACTTGCGTACAGAAGACATTCTTCTGAGCACATGAGGAAAGGCCACTACCCATGGCAACTGGGTGTGCTGCTCTCCTAAGTGTGCGCATAATTGGAGAAATTGAAATACCCATATGCTCCTTTGGAAGTAGACTCAATACCCAGTTGGAGTCCGTCTGACCCAACCTCAGGGGCAAGCCGACAGGCATGCGCTCGAGGAAAAGTGTGAGTCCGCTGAGCGTATGGGCGTGTCCGTCTCTGCTTGACCGTCGGAGATACGACCGCCAGACACCTGAATTCTTCGCTTCTCATCTTGCTCGCCCCGTTCCTGAATTGTCAATCGGACTTTCGACCGTTTTTTCACCGGGGCTGAAATGCCTCGGGTAGTATATTAGATTAGATTGTCATAAGGACAACAAACGAGCACGAGTGCTCATGTCGAGTGTATTATTTTAATAGTAACTAGAATGGTGATGATGGCGTTTCTCTCCTTTCCATCCTTACAACCTTCGTTTTCTGTATGTGTGTGTGGTTTTCTAAAGCCCGTTGACCTTCCCCCACTCTGCTCTCACTTCTATGAAGGAAACATCGACATGAACACTCGTGCTCGTTTGTTTTCCTTACTGCTACTATTTCGAGCACAGAATCCTCCGCATCATCATCCCACAGTCTTTTTTGACAGTCGCCATCATCCACTCCATTATTTCAGAGACTTCTTCATCAAACTCTTTCAACCAATCCAACATATCAAGAACTATTTTGTAAAAATAAACCAATATGTTGCCGCCCTCTCAATTTACGAAGGGCCCTCGTTTGAGGCTCAACTGCTCGAAGCAACGCTCCCCCTTCAGTGTTTTGTTCTCCTTTTCCTTGATAAAACTCGATGCTTCTTGATAAGATTGAGTGTATGGATGCTGAATTCTAATAAATGTATTAAAATAGGACACGGACGTCCCAAGACAGCTGATATAGTGACTTCAACAAACTGGCAACTTTGATGTGCTCTCTTTTGACTCGATAACATGTAATGTTTTATTACGAATGTCAACAGTCTATATCTGCCAAATAATGTGCATATATATA
>SDVV010020797.1:0-13253 GCA_016164225.1 Gammarus roeselii | reverse complement strand
CAGAGTAGGTTTACCGTAGTTACAGAGTAGGTTTACCGTAGTTACAGAGTAGGCTTACCGTAGTTACAGAGTAGGCTTACCGTAGTTACAGAGTAGGTTTACCGTAGTTACAGAGTAGGTTTACCGTAGTTACAGAGTAGGTTTACCGTATCTACAGAGTAGGTTTACCGTATCTACAGAGTAGGTTTACCGTATCTACAGAGTAGGTTTACCGTAGTTACAGAGTAGGTTTACCGTAGTTACAGAGTAGGTTTACCGTAGTTAGAGTAGATTTACCTTACATACAGAGTAGATTTACCTTAGAAACAGAGTAGGTAGTAGTAGATACCGAATAGGTTTAACGTAGATTCAGCGTAGGTTTAACGTAGATTCTGAGTAGGTTCAACGTAGATTCAGAGTAGGCTTAACTTAGATTCAGAGTAAGTTTAACGTAGATTCAGAGTACGTTTAATGTAGATTCAGAGTAAGTTTAACATAGATTCAGAGTAGGTTTAACATAGATGCAGAGTAGGTTCAACGTAGATCCAGAGTAGGTACAAAATAGATTCAGAGTAGGTACAACATAGATTCAGAGTAGGTTTAATGAATTCAGAGTAGGTTCAAAGTAGATTCAGAGTAGGTTTAACGTAAGTACAGAGTAGGGAGCAAATGCTCCAGGATTCAGAGGGGCCTCAAGTGGGTCCTACAGTTTCTCAAGAGAGGTCCGAAGGGTCTCAAGGGTGTCCCAAAGGGCCTCAGAAGGGTCCAAGTGGGTCCTCCCAAATCCTCCTGGTCTTCCAAGTACCCCGGGTTCCCGAAACCCTGAGTCCAGCGGGTCCCAACAAGTACCCCCCTTCCCTGGGTCACCTTGTCTCAACCAACCTCAATATATCTAATAATAACACATGCAAAATTTATCACGATGAAAAAGGGCAGAGAAAAATAATACAGCTCACAAAATAAGAAATACTAAAATACTAAAATAAAGTGTTAATGATCTATGAAATGACTCCAACTGGAGCACTATGACGAAATAATAAATGCATTATGTAATGAATCATATGTGGATGTAATTTATCTTGATTTGCCAAGGCCTTTGACAAAGTAGATCACAGTATACTGTTATCAAAACTATATAACGCTGGTATCCAGGGGAATGTTTACAAATGGATCAAAGTCTTTCTGAAAGACAGAACTCAAAGTGGGGAAGTGAATAGAGAAACCTCTGCGCGAGTGGAAGTCCTTAGTGGGGTCCCACAAGGCACTGTGATTGGACTATTGTTTTTCTTGATATTGGGTAATGATCTGGGTCAAAGCTATCCACATACATCAGTCTCGTGCTTTGCAGATGGTACCAGAGTACTAGGCATTGTCAATGACTTGAGTGATGTAGAAAAGGTTCAAACTGATCTGAAAGAAATCTTCAAGTGGGCTGGTGCAAACAATACGCAATTTAACAAATCTAAATTTAATTCACTGAGATACGGAAAAAAATCTGACCTTATAGCAATAACACAGCTATAGAAGAAAAAGAAAGCCAATGTGATCTAGGCGTACTAATGCAAAACAACGTTTCTTTCCATGAACAAATTGCTAAGGTTGAGGCCAGTGGCAGAAGACTGTGTTCTTGGGCCATGAGCATCTTTCTGGCTTGAGATAGAAGGACAATGTTGACTCTTTGGAAACATTTAATCCAACGAGTCACTGGCTATTTCTCCACTCACTGGTACCCACATAAGCAGAAAGATCTGAATATACTTGAAACAGTGCAAAGAAGCTTCACCTCTAATATTACGGAGGTAAAGGAAGTGGACTATTATGACAGATTAAACTCCTTCAGGCTATACTCAATCCAAAGACGTTTTGAAAGATTCATGGTCATAAACGTTTGGAAAATTCTGGAAGCCTACAGTCAATATAACCGAAAAAACTGTAACGAAAGTGACCATGAGAAACCAGGCAAGAATTGGCAAAATATGTTGCTTCAAAGTGTCAAAACTGGCGGGCGGCAAAGCGATGCTAACAGTTGCATTCAACAGCTTCACGTGCCGGGCACCTCGGTTATTCAACCGAATGTCATTGGAAATACGTGAGATCAAACAGGTGTCACAACTGTCAGCTGCAGCAAACGTTTTGAGGTTCAAGCGTCGACTGGACAAATAACTCAGCAATGTTCCAGATCGACCTCAAATTTATGGATACCCTCACTGTGGTGACAACTCCTTGCTTAACGCGACGTCAATCAGGGTTCAAACCGTGACGCCAAGCCGGGTTCAAATATTGCTTTCACAAAAACCGTCAGATCTGAATGTGCTGAAAGACGGCGCTGAGACAGCCTTAACTAATCTGAAATCTTGGCATGATAAAAATGGACACAAGCTCAACTCTGAAAAAGCAAAATGCATCTTGTTCGGCTCGAACTCAAAAAGAAAAGCAGTTCCAATTCATTTCTCTATCAGGATAGGCAAATCTGACATTCCTGTTGAAGATAAAGTTATAAGTCTGCGAGTATGGTTTGATCCCGATCTTTCCTTCAAACACCAAGTAACTACTCTGTGTTCCAAGTTGAATGGAACACTTTTGCTCCTAAACTCCGCAAAAAAATAATTGAATTTCAAATCACGATTACTGATTGTTCACGTTTTAGTACTTTCTCACATTAAATACTGTCTTTCAATTTGGGGGAAATGCACCAAAACTCAAAGAGAGAAAGTGCAACGTTGCATAAATTTTGCGGCAATAATAACATGCGATGGTAGCCACAGAAAACGAGACCACGTAAGTCCTCTCCTCGAAAAATTACAGTGGCTCAATATTGACAACAAACTGGCACTCCATGAGTCGATCAGAATTCAGAAAGATCTTTTAGAAAAAACATTCACCCGGCAGCTAAAGACATTTATTCTCGAGGTGAAAAGAACAATCGATTCACAAGAAATAATGATACTTACTCAGCACGTTGAACACAGGGAAACAGAAACTGCCTGTCGAGCTTTTTCGATCACTGGACCAATTCCTGAAACAACCTCCCAACAAGCCTCAAGAATCTTGAATCCAACACGTCTTTCATGAATTGGCTTAATGAACATCTATTGGCCGATCAATTCAAAACCGTAACTTTGCCCACAAACACAAGCTAAATGCATAATACCAGTAACCAAAAAATGCATTGTGTTCTTGAGCATGTCCGAAACCACCACCACCATCCCTCTAAACATTGAGACACCATCTAATCGTTTTTACTCTGACGATACATAAGTTTTTTATGTTGCTTCCGATTACAATTATCTTAACCAATTACCATAAGTGTTAACTGGCATTTCGTCTATTTCTATGTTTTAAATGTTCCTGTCGTTTTAGTTTAATTAAAATACGAACTCAGTCTTTTTGAGGAACGATAGGCAGCTTCTAACTTTGACAAAAGTTACCTATTTTAATATCATTTATTGAATTGTTTCTTACAATTACCGTACCATTTTTGATGATACAATCATTGCCTTATAAGCTAATACTCTACCTTGTCTTCTATAACAGAAGTATATTCATCCGACTTGTGTACTCCAGCATTGAATTATTCTGATTCATTGATACTTTGCTGTAACTGGTTATTACATCTCCACACTAATCACATTTGCTCCTGCCAATTACCCTCGGTGTTAACTAACGTCTCAACTATTTCAATGTCTCAATTCATTTTAAAGTGTGCTCTGTCTCTCGATGAATAATATGTAGCCAGCCGCTTTCTCTCACAGAAGTAAATTCAATACATATATAAATAAATTTATGAATTCTACCAATTACCGTACCATTTTTATGTTGCAATCGCTATCATAAAAGGTAACATAGTTCTCTATTCATCTCTTGGAGAAATCCGTCCATATGAGTTTTGTACTCCCCCACTGAATTATACTGATTGTCGTCCATATATGTATGTAGGTATGTACGCGTATATGTGTGTATTTGTGTGTGTATTTGTATGTGTACATGTATATATATTTGTGTATATATGTACGTGCATGTATTTGTATGAATATATAGGTGTTGGTATATATTTAATGGTATATTGTGTATTCCATTCGGTTCCATGAAGGACAAGCCAGCCGCCTACTAGACATGAGCTGCGATGTATTCTTTCATTTTGGATTTATCAATCCCATGCCCATGAGTTTCCCACTTAAAAATATAGCACATGTTGTGAAAACTGTTTTGCAACACGAAGTAGCTACAAATCGGCCGCCGACAGGAGATGTGCTGTCACAAATTTATTTTTATTTCTCGTTTTGCTAATTCAAATACAGCATTTTGAAAAATAAGTTTGATGTGTTAGACCAAAGTATGGGAAACCAATTGCTAGACGATGGAAATAAATGATATAATAATAACAAAAAAAAATCCGACTGGCCAATGTGGCTACAAGATGCAAATGCCGGTGCCGCAGCACAAGTGGAGAGTGCCCCACGGTTGTGGGCTAGGTGGCAGCCACGCTGTGACCTGGTGTGAATAGCGAAGAAGCTCCATTTTTTTCCAATTAACAAGTTAGATAAGACCTTGATTATGACTGAATACACCAACTCCACGTCGAGGATTTTCGATTTCGTTAGCAACAATCACCTGAACATCTAGTGTGGCTTGCATGCTGACGTATTGCAGTTGGCAGATATCACTCAGTAAAAGCAAGTTCCTGCTGATCTGATGTATGATGAATTTTTAAATTTTGACTATGCTGATATAGTGTAATTTGTTTGTAAAAATGAGTGGATGATAATTTTTTTCTTGCGACAATAAGCGTTGCAGTATGATCAGCTGCCTGAAGCACAAATTTTCTGTGCTTTTTTTCGCCTATTAGTTCTGTCGCAGTTCTGGCGTCTGTGGCATTTGTGCCTCCTGTTTTACTCCGGCTTTGCTGGGGTGCTGAGCAGTACCTGAGGCCACTAAGGTGATTAAAACCAGCTTAACTATCATACCACTAAATACCACTAATTTAATATGGTCTACCTACCCATAGTCTTACGACTCGACCTACCTGCATTACTTACCCATAGGCTTCGGGATTGCTCACGCACAACTATCGTGACGACAGTTGGTGCCAAACCCACACTGCTTGCCGACCTAAGGCTACATAGATTAAATCTTTGTTTAGGCTGCCAAACCCACCTTCAGTCTGCCGACTCACAGCTCCCCCACCTATTCCGGCCTGCCGACTCATACCTTGGTGGACTTGAAGGAGCTGGTGCTTGCCGTTCCGGTCCCGATGCCTAGAACCGACAGCACTGTGAGCGGCAGTTTGGAGATGCGGCTGTTATGCATTATAACTGGGGAGTCGTCGTCTTCTTCATCCACGACATCGTACTGGACCTCTTTCACAATCAGTTTTGCCCTAAACAACAAAGTGTAAGAAGATGATCGCTTAAAGAAATATACAAGATAAAGTTCATAAGAAACTATTTGGCAAGCTTTTATCAATGCACAAAACAAGTTAAAAATGCGCAATAAGAGTAGGAACCCATTATATACATTGTAAATTAAGCTATTGTCATTAGAACGGGGACGGTGAGAAAGTTAGAAAACAAAGTAGATTCACATGTTCTGAGATTCTGAGGTGGTTCGGGCACATGGTGAGGATGGTTGATGGGAGATAGGTGAAAATTGTGTTGAAAGCGGAGGTGAATGAACGTAGGTCTAGAGGTACACCGAAGTTCGGACGGATGGGTGGCGTGAAGCAAGCGCTATAAAGGAGAGAAATAAGTGTGGAGGTTACGAGATAGCGTGAAATGGGAAGGCGTGAGTGGAGAATAGTTGTGGATGGATGAGTTTAGACGCGACCCTGATGTGCTTTCGCGCCGTCCGAGTCTCGTTGAGAAACGGGATGGCCGTGGGTGGGGAGTGCCCGGTTTCTATGACGCAGCAGGGGTAAACCAGTTGCCGCTATCGGACCCTGCAGTTGACACTAATCTTGGACCTCACTCCTTTTCCGAGGTGTGTTTTGCAGGGTCTCCTGACCTCACTCTTTAGCAGCGAAAGGCAAAGCTTTTCTGCGTACAGACTATGAGAGGAGTGTGAGGTGCGCCTTGCCGTCGGCCACCCCTCTTTCTGAGGAATTCGGCCTAGTGTCTATCTTTATGCTTATAAACGTCGCTAACGATCTGATGTTGTGCTCTGATACAGCAGTGTCGGCTCAAGTTGTGCGAGCTCTCCCGTGTTTGGGTTAAACGTATTTAGCCTCATGTTGAATTTTCTTCCGGTGGAGTTTCTGTTAGGTCCCAGTTGGTGTTTTGGGTAGAGTGTCAGCCCCTCCTTGGGGGATACAATGGCTTAGAGTAATGAGGCTTTCTAGCGCGCTGGAGCCATCGTCCTTCTGGCACCGAATGTCAAATTAGCAAACAGTGCTGCATCAAGTTAGTTTCCGTTTATCTTCTTTGAATGTTTCAGTTAGGTTTACTACTGCGCAAAGTCAAAGCAATTTACGCGACGAACGCCCATGGTATGTACGGGTGCCACAGGAGTTACAGGAACTCCTAAGGTGCCGAGGCCATATGGTCCCAGCACTCCCCGAGTGGCAGTAAGGAGGAATAACACACCACCTACCCTGCACCAGAGCCCCAAGGTTCTGCATTAGTCTTTAAGGTGCCGGGCTACGCGCTCCAACACCTGCTGAGGAAGAAGATGAAGAAGATCTAGATCTACACTGGTGTAGGGAATTTCACGCATGAGAACAGCAAGAATGGAAAGAAGAAGAAGGAATAGTCGTAGAAAAAGGTTGCATGAATGAAAGAGCGCAACTTGGCTGTTATTTGACACCGGAGAGGAGAAGAGTTAGAACCGGTAAGTGCATGTTTGAATGTGCGTGCTGTGTATGTGTGAATGTTTTTGTGCAACGACTATTAGGAGAGTTGTTAAGAAGGAGTCTGAGACAAGTTTAAGGAAATTTGAACTAAACATAAGATGCAAATGAAGTAAATAAAAGTTAAGCAAATCAGGACGGAGGAGGAAAGGAGAGATAGCAAAGGGTGAGGAAGAGGAGAGTCTGAAGGGAAATAAGGGTGTTCATCCCCCCCCGGTTGGGCCGTGACTCCGTGCGGCCCGTGAACCTAACAGATGCATAGGGAGGGCCATGGGGGATACGGCCATGCGTCTAGGTATGTGGATGGCTTTGGGGGTTTATTTGCCTGCGTTTTCAAGTTTCATTGATAGATGGGTTTTTCCAACTATAGACTTGCCTGGCATGCAAACTTTTGCGATCCTGTGGGGCGACGTAAACACAGTCTCGCGTGAAGAGCTAATTTTTATTTTCAAAGAAGTGCCACTGGTTGACAAATCAATCACTGACTGCACAGTGACCCCCACTCTTTTGATTGAGGCGGTGGATTTGTTGTGCCTCGCTGGTGATGTTGATACGGGAAAGAAGGCCGACGATGATGCCTCTGTTGTGTTTTTCCTTGTCTATGGAAGACACAGATCTATAGAGGATAGAAAGCCCGGCGCTTGTGATAAATTGCAGGACCCGGTTCAAGGGATTCCCTTTGTGAAGTGAGTTCCATGTCCTCGCACTATTGAGTCACGGACCAGGTTGTTGGCGAGTTCTTTTTGAATTAATTGGGTAGGAGTATTTTGAGCGCTGGATTCTCCGAGTGCTCGTACCTGTTTCGAGTTGGCAGGTTCAGTTGGGATCCTGATGCCTTTAGGGCCCTGGCTCCACTTTAGATGGTAAGGAAACTTGCAGAGTTGTTCCCGTTTTCCGAACTGGCTTGGTTTCTAGATCTGATCGTAGTTTTGGTCGCCTTTGAAGAGGAGCTGTTCCTTTAACGGGTTGGTCTTAATGGGGATGACTTGTGTTCAGATCGGGGTTCCCAATGAGTTGTTTGGTGTTTCCCTTGTGTTTTTTTACGATATTTCACTGGTTTATTGTTGGTCCCCAATGATATTTGTTTGGTGTTCCCACTAGTGTTTTAGGATGTTTCACAGGTTTGTTGTTGGTCCCCAATGATGTGTTCGGTGTTCCCATTGCTGTTTTAGGATGTTTCACAGGTTTATTGTTAGTTCCCAATTATGTGCTTCGTGTTTCCACTGGTGGGTGTTTCATGACGTTTCACTACTTTATTATTGGTTCCTAATGGTTTGCTAGGGATTACCACGGGTTTGAACAAGTTCGGGGTTCCCACAAGTTTGATCGAGTTTGGGGACCTCCCCCAGGTATGGTTCAGTTGGGGGTGCCTTGCCTTCAGTTCTGTCGGGGCTCGTTAGGCTGCCCACGAAGTTGGTGTGCTTAAGGTTGATTTTGGCACCTTGCCAACTTGCGTATCTGAGTGATTGATTAATAAACTGACCGAATTTCTAGCGTTTAAGAGAGATGGAGACCAAGAGGGACAGAAACCAAGATTAATATAAAGCAGTGTAATATAGCTATAGTTGAGTTGTAATTTTGTTCATCCTTCAAGTTTATGTCAAAGTTAATCTCCCGAAGGACCCCCCAGAGGCCGTTCACCGTGTAATAATCACTCCAGTCACCCAAGCATCAATGCTGCATCTTGCGGTCGAGCAATACGAGGTTTTCTAACCCACTCGGGATTTTTAACTCCCCTACCCTTATACTAAGAGGCCGGTATACTAGTGTAGTTGTCGGCGCTATGGATGCGGACAGTTTTGAGGTCAACACTAGATAAGCCTCTCGCTCAGTGTGTGCGGTATAGGCCGTATCCCACTCAGTGTTTGTGCTAAGAACTGCTTCCACTTGCTCGGTTGTCTGACGTTGTGGAGTTTGATTGTTTGATTGTCTAGGACTCCCTAAGTGAGTTCAACGCGCACGCCCTTTCCTGGTTCGCCTCGCAGAGATATGACCGGAGGGGCAGTGTTCTCGTTAATCAGCGGGATACACTCATCACATTGAACAACGCAGACACACCTACTCGCAAACCGTTCAATCCCAATACACAACCGACTTCTCTCGACGTCTCATTCTGCTCCCCCAACCTCGCGCTAAATTGCCAATGGGCGGTCCACCAGGACATGTCATCCGAACACCTCCCAATAGTCATTAACTACCAACTTTGATTTCCAATCCACAACAAGCCCCCTCTCACTTTTCGAAACTACAAAAGAGCAGACTGGGACGAATAAACAACATCGATTGGAATCACTCTACAAGACTTTGACATCACCCAATACACATCAATCGACACAGCCACAAAACCCTTCACCACAGTACTCGACCACGCAGACAGACAACACATACCCGCCGGGTTCATCCGCGGCTTTAATCCATCCTATTCGGCCAATATTAGGCGGAAAATTCAGCAGCGAAACCACCTACGTAATTTACCCTCCACCAACGACCGAATCACTCCGATTCAAATCCTTAACGCAGAAATAGATGCAGATTACGGAAGCAAGAGACGAACCTATGGCGGGACGTGCTTGCAAACACTAACTCCCGAACCTCACCATCAAAATTATGGAAACTCATTAGGAGCCTCAACAACTAACACCCTACCACCCAACACCCACACCATACCATCAGACCAACAACAAGCAGACATACTCGACTAACACTTTGCAAACACTTGCCACCTACCACACCACCCAGACAACAGAAGGATACTCAACAGCTACATAGATTGCCGACTGATCCAAACATGGAAACTCCCTTCACACCAGCCATGACAATGTCCGCCATCTGCCAGATCAAAAATTCCTCAGCAGCGGGCCCAGACGCCATCGCGGCCCTCACGTACATCTTCAACTTTTCCGAACTACGCAATAAAATAACCAGCATCTGGGAAACAAGCTAAAATCTTCCCCATCCTGAAACCCAACAAAGTTTCTACAGATCCAGCCTCATACAGACCCATTTCCCTTCTCCCAAACCCCTCGAAAATCTTGGAAAGACAGGTTCTAAACAAAATTAATGCACACATCCCACTCTCCCCTAAGCAACGCAGTTTCAGGGTTCAACACTCCACCACCACGCTTCTCAGCAACCTCACCCAGACCAACCATGAAGGCCTGAAAAAAAAAGCCAGTCAAACGAATCCTGGTGTGCGCTATCCACATTAGTAAGACCTTCGACACAGTTCCAAGACACGTCCTCATAAACAAAATACTCAACACCCACATCCATCCAAATTATAAGAAGTGGTTTGCTAATTTCCTCTCTGGTAGACATGCACACTATGTCCACAACAACAACCTTCGCGAATCCGCAACTTCTCCAATGGTGTCCAACAGGGATCCGTGCTGTTGCCCTCCCTTTTCAATGCCTTTATGCACGACCTGCCCATTCCAACAGAACCCAACACCCACATCAGCCCATACGCGGACGACCTCACGATAATTTCACAACACCACAAACACGAGACCGCAGCTGCACATCTCCATCAGTATCTGAACTCCCTTAAAATCTGGCAGCTGGACAACAGAATGAAGGTGTCCGCAAGCAAATTGTCTCTTACACTATTGACTCCGGATAACAGTGGAACACCGCATCGACCCCCATGCACGCTCACCATCACCCCCATTCCCCACAGCCTTATTACACCCCTCCTTGGAATAACTTGTGACACGGGGATGACATTTAAACCTCACATAACCAACATTGGCACCAAAACCAGACCCAGACTGAATGTGTCTCGGGTACTCACTACAACCTCTAGCGGTCACTCCAAGGAATCAATTGCAGCACTAGACAAACAATTCATCAGGGCTGTTATCTCCTAAGCAAACACCGCTTGATCCTCGGACCTTGCACCCACACTCCCTGCAAATGATACAGAACACGGCCTTGCGCATCGAAACGAGCTGCACATAGACTATTCCAATTCCGCACTTGCATGAAGAAACCAAGGTCCTCCCTCTCATGCATCATCTTGATATGAGAGGGACCCAATTCTTCAACAAGATCTTAGACCTGGCACACCCCTGTCACAACCTACTTGACCCTCGTCCAACCAACCAACACCTGCATAACACACAGGCAACACACTTCGCTTCCCTTTATGCGACCATTCCTGAACCTACAGATAACACATCAAAGCACAAACAGATGCACACACAGTTCACAGCTCTTTCATTAGATGAACACATAGTCAACACGATCTTGCAGAGCCACCCGCCTGGGGTGGAGGTGTAGGAGTTGGGGCTGCCCAGGGCTGACAGGGTCCACCTGTCGAGGCGCTACGGTGCGGGCACAACACGGCCCTACAGTCATACCAGCATAGACTGGATAAAGTCCCTTCTGATCTCTACTGCGGTGCCGGGGTTTACCCGATTCGGTCGAGCACGTTATGACGTCGTGCCCAACCATCGCATCCGGCAGGCTCCACCGTAACATCACGTCAGTGCGAGATCTATGGGAGCGCCCGCGCGACAGCATCAACTACCTCAGGGGTGTAAGCCTAATATAGGGCCTGTCACCAGGCTGTAGCACTCCCAACACACACACGTCGATGGGTTTCCGGGCCTCGTGTTTTGCGCTGGCCGTGGCTCCTCCATCGAAGGGCGAGTTGGGGTTGAGCAATACAACAACAATTGACTAGGACTGGTTTAGCTCGGGTCGCAATTTTTCGTGTTGGCTTTAGAGACAAGTTCGAGGAGCGACCGTAGTGTTGGGGGCTCAACAGAGCAAGACTAGTTTGCCGGCTGTGTCCGGTAAGGCCGCCTCCATCCCGTCCCATCCCCGAATTGGTTCTACTTGCTTAGTTCAGCAATGTATACTATTGCCCTGGATTTGTGGTTAGTAGTTGAGACCGGGAAAGATCCGGTCTAGTCTACTGTTGGCGGGAGTTATTTCCAACCGTTGCAATTGGAGTTTCTACCCGTGGTTTTCAGTAAAGCTGTTGCTCAATGGGAAGAGGTTCCCGTGATCTTCGTTATCAAAACCTTTTCAAATTTTGAAGGACTCAATGAGGTGTCCTTCAAGTCTACGCTGTTCTAGGATAAATCGATTTAGTTATTTTAGTCTTCCCTGGTATCCTTTGTGCCTCATGGTTAAAACAATTTAGGTTGTCCTAGCTTGAAACTTTTCTAGCCTTTCTATGTGTTTGACAAGAGTGAGGGATCAGAACTGGACAGCATAGTCCAGTAGTGGTCCGACTAACGTGTTGTACAGATACAGATAGACACCAAGCCGAATCCCCAGGAAAGGGGTGGCGAACGGCAAGGCCTACCTTACACTCTACCGAGTTAGGTTAATTTCCTCATTTCTGTACTTGAAATGTCTCACAATAAAACTGAGGACCTTGTATTCCTTCATCGTAAATTATGTACATCACATTGAGAACTTGCGGTCCATGCTGATATAGACTCTTTTTTTTCCTTAGTTTCCGGTCGGGATCTGACTACCCAATATAAATGAGTTTGCAGATTCGTTTGTTCTATTAGTGTGCATGGCTGTTCACTTATCGGTGTTGGAAGGTATTTGCTGTGTTGGCTTCTATTAGGTGTCATCAGCTAACTTTGATATTTTACTTACGAGGGTTGTGACTAGGTCGTTGATATAGATAAAGAACAAGAAAGTTCTGATAGATATAGCCAGAGCATCAAGATAGCTGAGGCCGACACGTGATGTAGAGCATAGAGATAACAAGTAGAAGAGAGTAACTATGAGAGATATCAACAATGAGATGGCAACTAGGAGAGAAATAAGACTGTGAAAGTTGAGACTATGAAAATTAGAGACCATGGAAGTTGAGCACTGTAAGAGATAGCAACTGCAAAAGATAGCAACTGCAAGAGATAGCAAATGTAAGCGATAGCAACTGTAAGCGATAGCAACTTTAAGATAGCAGCTGTAAGAGATAGCAGCTGTAAGAGATAGCAACTGCAAAATATAGCAACTGCAAGAGATAGCAACTGTAAGAGATAGCAACTGCAAAATATAGCAATTGCAAAAGATAGCAACTGCAAGAGATAGCAACTGTAAGAGATAGCAACTATAAGAGATGGCAACTGTATGAGATAGAAACTTTGAGAGATGGAGCCTATTAGAGATGGAGCCTATCAGCGATGGAGCCTACGAGAGATGGAGCCTAAGAGAGATGGAGCCTAAGAGAGATGGAGGCTATGAGAGCTAGAGCCCATGAGAGCTAGAGCCCATGAGAGCTAGAGCCCATGAGAGCTAGAGCCCATGAGAGATGGAGCCTGAGAGAGATGGAGCCTAAGAGAGATGGAGCCTAAGAGAGATGGAGCCTAAGAGAGATGGAGCCTAAGAGAGATGGAGCCTAAGAGAGATGGAGCCTAAGAGAGATGGAGCCTAAGAGAGATGGAGCCTAAGAGAGATGGAG
>SDVV010020796.1:0-13253 GCA_016164225.1 Gammarus roeselii | reverse complement strand
TTGGAGCTCCGGCGGAGAATGGAGGGAGCCGCTACCACTCCGCTACACAAGACTGCTATCAACCTGCTCTTCATATTTTTCTTTAGAATAAACTCTCTATATATCAGTTATTTACTACGATTTGTATGTACTAGGCCTACTCTGTATCCGCGCTAGAATTACCCTTTTAAAATTGTTAAATTTCTTATCGTGTTGAACTTTATTTGTAGCCGCACCAAATTTGCTTGGTGCCTGTGTCAAATTTATTGTGTTAATTTGCTACTTAGATACTCTTTTAGACCAACCCCAGCTACGTTTAAACCTGCTGCGACTGCGTTTAAACTGCTATTAAACTCTTGAACTACGCGCCATCTAATTCACAACTCTTCGACCGCCCTACGGGGGAGTCTGCATTAACTTCGCGTTGGGACTCCGGTGTAACATAAAGGCAAATAATAAATTAAAATCACGAGGCCTCTATATTTTCTGCCGAGCTACACGCTCTCGAACTGGTCATCTCTATTACACACAGCGACCGCCACCCTAAAACTGTTATATTTTCAGATAGTCTAAGTGTTCTCACCCAGCTGAAAACTCTGCACCTTGATCACCCTGCCCTTGTAATAATGCGACACTACCTATTCACGATGTCCGAGGCGGGCCAGGCGGTCGAGTTCTGCTGGATCCCTGAACACGCGGGCATAAGTGGAAACGAACGCGCAGATTCCCTCGCCAAATTGGTGTCTTACCAGCATGAACAGTTCATCTCGTCACATTACCGAGACTGGTTCCCAGTCATCAACTCGCGTATAATATGAAGATGGAATGACTCCTGTCAACGAAGTGGGCAGAAGATGCTTCCAGTTAAACCATCCGTGGGAGAATGAGACACCAGGTTTTCTAATAGGGGAGACGGTTTTCATTAACCGTCTATACACGGGACCCACGTGGATAAGTCGACCACCTAATGGACGTTGACATGGGACCGGACGCACCACCATGTAACTATTGCCACCATGAGGCAATCGGCGTGAAACACTTGCTAGTAGATTGTGATGCACTCGCAGCAACCCGACGAGCCTTCTTGAGCACCTCTTGCAACCTGCAACGCCTGCTCACAGAAACTGAACACCGGTTAAAAACTGATTGCTTTCGGAAAACACACAGGCGGCCTCTACGAGGTGGTGTAGAGGTAGCAAGGTCTTGATCCTCTCCGATCCTGAGCTCGCAGTCCTCCATGCACACCGATTGATAATTTTAACTTTAACTTCGTGCACGAAGCTGTGCAAAATCAACGGACAGTCCTGCCACGAGAAGCCCTCAGTGACTACACTTTGAAGCCCCGGCGGAGAACTGAGGGGGCTGCTACCTTTCCTCCACGCCAAACTTACTGCGTCTGCAATGAACCTGCTTTGCATATGCTACGTTAAATTCTTTTTGTATCTGTGTTTAGCCTGTGTTAGGCTTTCTATGTTTACACGTTTTTAATTTGCATCTGCCAAATTTTCCTTGCAGTTATATCTAACACACTTAGAGGCCTACTCTGTACCCGCGTTAGTTACTCTGTACGGACGTTAAATTTAATTAATATCCGTGTTTTTTTATAGCTGCATTAAATTTACTTGGCACCCATGTCTAATATACTTTATATTACTTTGTTAGACCTACTCTGCAACTGGGTTTGAAACCTCTGTCTATGTTGAACCTAACATTAATCTATGTTGAACCTACTCTTATTCTACGCTGCACCTATTCTGCCGCTCTTCAATCGCCCTACGTGAGTCTGCATTAATTTTGCGTTGGACTCCGGTGGAAAATGGAACCAACTACTACTAAAGAATTTACGGCCGGCTTTTAAGGGCTCTAAACTGTATGTTGACAGGGTTGAGGTTGTCGGCATGTAGAGGCAAAAATACATTAGTACCAATCTCGGAGTTTGAAGACTTGTTGAAGCTGCGTTTGTTTATTGGAAGATTGAAGATTGTTCATCGAATTGCTAGTTGGGTTGATTGGATGTTGTTCTCACGGCTCTGGCTAGAGATTATTTCCGCTGATCATCATGAACTCTGAGTTTATTAGCACTAGGCTGAGTTTGTGAAAGCAGAATCTATATTTTTTATAAGAATATTTTCTTTTTGCCACAGAGGATCTGTACATCGCAGACCAACGCGACGGGAAGATAGTAAAGTTCAATTTGCTAACCAACCTAAGGACGACACTCGTAAAAGATGCCACTCGGCCTGCTGGAATTGCCGTTGGTGAGACTTCTGTCAACAAGGCTAATTTTAGAATAATCTCGGAATTGTATATCTTTTTAGAAGATTGACTTATCCTTCGTTCAGTTATAAAGCATTGTTAATTTATTTGTCGCTGTGGGAACTGCTTTAGTTTCTCTGAGAGAAACAGTTGGTTGAATACACTTGGTGCCGATGTTCCTTGGGAGCAATTTAATTTATCAATTTAATTGTTTCCGGCCGGAACCAGTTTCCTTCACATAGTTGGTGCGGCTCACGAATGTGCTTATGTGCAAAATGTTCAAATATGCTTGTGCACAATCGGTTGTCATGTTTGTACACTACGTGGAACTGAAGTACTGAACAGGACAAAGTAAATTGTCGTAAACGTCTTCTCGATAAACGTCGGACTCTTCATTGCAACTGGCATTTAACCACCCCGTCAACAACTGTTGAATGACATGTGTTTGAATTCAGATTCACGTATGCTGCATTTTCAGATTCTGACTGTATTTCTCGTGCCATTGTAACACGGGTTATGTCCCTATCGAGGTTGTTCCGTTCTCCTCGTGCAGACTGGTCTCGCAAGAACCTGTACTGGGTCGACTCTATGAAGAATACTTTGGAAGTGATGACCACAGACTGCCTTTACCGGACCAAGCTGGACCTTGGGGAGATGTGCAGCGGCCTGGACATAGAAGTTAGCCAGTCGGCCGGGTGAGTGGTCTTGGAACTTGGAAATTCTTTCTTGAAAATACGGTATACTAATTTCCTGTTATTGAAAGTACGTCGCTAACGTGAACCTCGAGTGTGCGGTAAAACTGCTTGAATAAACCTAAACAAATGCCACCCTCATGATTATATCGACCAATTTAGAAATCTATTAATGACATGCATGTTACTTATCAAGGATCATGACCTGACGCGATATAACTATCATACTGGCTCGTGTATTGGCCGTGTACTGGCAGTAAAGTATATAGGGCCAAAACGCTAATTTTGTCCGGTCTACGGGAGCTTGCACATGACAGCGGCGCGAAGGCGTTCGGCACGAAGGGGACCTGATGTGGGTCTGAGTCACTGATAAAGGAGGCTGGCGACGCCATGTAGTGGGAGGGGGGTCTTTCGGCCCCATGCTCTCTAATATACTCGAAGAAGGTTTATGTTCTGAACCTTTTCCACCTTAATAATTAACTTTGCCGCTGCAGTGTTTGTCTACTAAGCTTTGAATCCTTAAACTTACATTTAAACAGTTGTTTCATTAGTAATAATCCTATGCATGATCTTCGCAACAATGCGGAATTGCAAATTCCCCGAAATTCGTCAACACAGTCCCAACTTTTTTAGAATAGAGCTCCTAAAACTTGGAATTTGATCAACATGGATATAAGGATTGGCAGAAGTATTGCAACCTTTGAACGTGAACGAAAATTATACTGTTTGAACTTGTACTTGCAGAAACTCTTGAATTGTAATTCACTTCTGCTAGGCCATTTACCGTGAACTATTTGTGTTTCAACGTTTCATCTATAGATGCTCTCATTTTGTATATATATATTTTCTCCTCACATGGTCAAATTTTCAAATATCTGATGTAGAAATCCGTCCATTCAGTGAACTCATCGATTATGACTCATAAGAAATTTCTCTCATGTTTGCATATGTTAACATGTCGTGCTAAATATGCAGTTTGTATTGGTGCCATCGTACGCCAAACAATGTGAGTAATGTAATAGACAAACTCATGTCGGACATTTTCTGCTCTCAAGCTAAGTAAAAGACAGTTGAAACGGTAAATAGTCATGATGAAGTAAACGTCTGTGATCAGACTTCCTCTGCTTATTTTTCTTGAAATAAATGGTCCAATGTAATGCTAGTATCTGTCTCGACGTATTGAAAAGTGGAGAGTAGAGGATGTCCTCCAATGTCCGTCGGTTGGTTGTTACTCCTCAACCCTAGTTTCAAGTTGATATTAAATTCACCTAGGTAGCAAATGTTGTCTTCAGAACAGCTCACGCTGACGAAGACTTGGTACGTATCATCTGTGTATTCCGATTTTCGTTATTTTGTCAATGTTATTATACCTAAATAAATTTTGAATCCTTTAATTCATAATGTATTTTGATAATTGTATTTATATATCTTTTTCTTCTTTAGAAAAGTGTGATGGAGTATAATTGATCACTGACTTCGCACGTTATATGCGTTCGGTTCTGGTAGGAATAGTGTTATAACATTTCTGTAGGGGTGGGGTGCGGTAGACGATCCCCTAGGCACAAAGTTGAATGCACATTGGAAAATGAGGTGGAATTTCTCTTTCCACTAACCACTTGGCCGCCGTGGCCGAGTGGTTAGCGTATCCGACTGCAGTGTCAGCCTCTGGTGCTGCATGTCACGAGTTCGAGCCTCGGCAGGGACACGGCGGTCTTGTGACGGGGAGATTGGGCTCCTCCCCCCTCTGTCTGCCTAACTTAGCCACCCTCCTAACCAGGGGGAAACGGCTGTATGTCTATACATACATACATTTGAATTTTTATTTTTGACTGATTCGTAATTATCTCTGTTTGAATGTATCTATCGTTATATATTTTATGACTGCATTATAATTCTATATTTTTCTGTAGATGTTTTTTCTAGTCTAGTTTGGTAATAATAGACTACTTCGGAGCTCGGTATGTGGGTTCTTGACAGTTGGATGCTTGGTTAAAGCCTGTTGGTTGGATTAGGGGGCAACGATTTGTGTTTTCAATCTATTTATTTCCATATGTAAATAATATTTGCAGGAATAGCATGGTTTATTAGTTTGGCAGTTGTAGAGTTGATGGATATATTAATTAGGATGCAGCAGCTTCATTACAAAAATCTATCTAGCCCATAACGCATTAGTAAGTTTTGAACCAGATGCATAGGCGTTACCATGTATCCGCTTGTGGCAAATAAACAGTTATCAAGCGTATGTAGACTGTTCGGTGTGCCTCTTCTCTATTTTTTTTGTTGAGTATCGTTTGAACGGCCTAGAGCGAGAGTAGCTGAACAATATGGATTTATTGTAAGTTATTATTTTGTTATGTATACTTGATGATGATCGTTTATTTGTTGAATTTCTGATATTTTTTGGAATTTTGAATAGTTATCTCGTACAGTTGGAGGAATTTTTAAGAAATTTTAGGTTTGCATCTTTCATGTAACATAAGATTTAGGGCAGAATTGGTATGTTATTGCATCATTGTGGTACTTTTATGTAGATATGACAGTTTGTTACGATTAAGCTGTGGCTGCTTGAATTGTAGATTTGTTCTAGTCCTGTTTTGGACTTACTTGGATAATAATTTATCAGATTTTTATACATGGTGTTCATGTAGAAGTATTCCACATTTACTACTAGTTTCAGTTATGTAAATCAGTCTCAAGTCTTGGCAACTTATTCAAGTTGGTTGTTTGGTTGGTAACATACTAGTTTTTGTTCTCGGACGCCATGATTTTAATGGATGGTCTGGGTATGGTAGAGAATTGAGTTTCTTGCTTTTATAACTCGAGCGTTTTAGTATAATCGGTTCATTTTTGTATATTCTCTGTACAGTTTCCATCTTCGATGGAAGGTATTGGGTCTTTTTTAGAATTATATGAATATTAGGTTATTAAGTTCGTATCTGCAATGTATAACATAAATGTAGGCATAATTTAGCTAAACCTTGTATATTTCTAGTGTTTGATATCTTCTTGCATCCTGGTAGAATGTTTGACGTGGATATTATAGATTAGAAAATTCCATTTGTTACACACTTGATCTTCTTGTCAGCTTATTGTATGATTGTAGCACCATACTTCACTATTTAGGAGTTAGAAGAGCCCCATAGGCCAAAGCTCGTTGCGTATATGCCTTTGTGTATAAGTAGACGGATTTACTGTGATGGATACCCTTGTGTATTACAATTGATGTGAATGAGAGCAGAGTAGAGAATTACGTGGTCATTTTGTTAGTGTTGTATGAATTTTCCACGATGATCAAAGAAATGTTTGTTTACGAGCTGTAAATCCGTACTAAATCTCTGTTGAATTTTCGTCATTGAACCCTAGCAAGTGTGTAGTTGAATGTTTTAGAAAATTTATTGGATGGATAGGTCCTGGTGTAGAGGCTATTTACTCTTTGATGGTCATTTGTTGGAGTTTGTTTATGTTCAACGTGAATTTGTAATTTTTTTGCAGATTTTGGTCTTTACTTCCCTAGGGTTGTTGGAGAGCTTATGCGACAAGCTGCTGGTCGTTGTAGTGATTTACTTGTGTCGTCAGGGAATTTTATGGCCACACTCTTCGAAACTCACGTCAGGCCCATTCTTCATCACTGCACCTGTATATAGATTCTTGGTTATGTCTAGCACGTGACTTTGCTCGACGTTGTTCAGAGATGATGTACTAAACAAATGCATGGTTATGTCGGAGGTATTGTTCCATGACTGGGTGTCGCCTCTAATTTTTTTGTGTATTGGTAGTAGATTGCTGACAAGTGACCTAGTAAAGCATTGTTGAGTTCGTTGAAATGACACAGTGGGCTTTGATTTTGGTCTAGTTAGGTTAAGAATTTGTTGAGGTCGAACGGATACCGTAGTATTACTTTTATATGCATGAACTCTGCTTGTTTTAAATGTCTGATTTTCGGTATGACTGTTATACTGTAATGTTAGTATATGATCTTAGTCATGAACCAGATCACGTGGGATATTTGAGAAGGATTTATCATCTGGGTGTTGCCGGATACATAGTATATAATTGTTATTCACTGTCGGTTAGGGTAGAGTAGAGAATCTTCTTTAGCTATTTTACAGTTGTACGTTTTGGATAGGTATCATAGTATCATAGAAATATATCTGTATTAAGTAAAAATTAGCCCTAATTCATGGGATTTTGGGTATTAAAAATGCTTGATTGGATGTGGTGATCCAAAATATTGCTATGCTTTACCTCTCTACATTTGATATGGGTCAAGTTCCGTGTCGTCTTCAATCTACCGGATTTGTGTAGTGTTGATGTTGAAATTCTTCATTAATTTTATGGAAATCTCTTATCTGCTCGCATGTCCTTACTAGATGCTTATTCCCGTAAGTCTTACTTTTATAAATGTATGTGATCAGCTTTCAGTTTATACCCGTAGAGGTTACTGAATAATTCAGGCTTCGTTGAAAGATTGAGTTCCAATTCAGAGCAAGACTTATTCGAGCTTTAACTATATCCACTGTAGCATATTTCAATGGAGGCTTGTGATGATGGCCGTAAACCTAACTCATCCTAACCTATTCTAACTGAGGATTTAATTTTTTCAGTCTTCACTCATGTTATTCAACTTGATTGATTCAAGCTTTATTCATATCAAATATATCCATTTGACTGTTTTTACCAATCTTTACCAGTTTATGTACCCACATTTAAAAACTTATTAAACATACATATATTTTTTCGATTTTGTCAAGTCTGGTAATATCGACTGATGTAATGTAATGTTTGATGATCACTAGTTAGTAGACGGTAGAGTTCGAAAAGTTTATGTAAGCTTACCGCTTATGTAAAAGTGTTTCGGGTGTTTGAGTGTTAGATAATTTTATGTGGAGTTTGACTGTTGGTAGGAATTTGTTTACTGAATCAGATGTGTTGCTCCTACAATTTTCGTTTATTATAACATGATTTGAATAAATCCACTGAGCATTTATGCTACAGATCTGTAATGGAAGGTCCGAAGTCAACAAGATATAGGATATAATTAGCGAAATATATATACGACAAAATGGATCAAATATCAAGGAATGCAAAAAGGGTTGACAAACTGCCAGATGCGTTAATAACTAACCTATTCTAACTTAGTTATGTAGTTTTATTAAAATTTGATGTTTATGTATGGTATTGATATATATCGCTCTCCTTGGGCTGTATATCAACATATTATTAGCAGTTTGAATACTTTATTTTTGGTCCAGCAAATATCCTTTTGCAGATATCCAAGTTTCAGAATTTTATCTAATCTCCTTTACGTGTTCGGATGAGACTCGGCGTATAGGTTCCAAAAGATTTTTATTTCATTTGTTGCAAGTCTTCGAAGTGGATCTATTACACGCGATGTTAGGTTCAAAGATTTAATCGACCTAACCTAATCGATATGTATGTGTTTTTTGTCAAGTTTGATGGTCATGTTGGGTTTTTAGTAGTTCAGTTACGAGATGTTCATAACATTTCTTAACATGGTTATAGTTCACGTAGCTTTCCAAGATCGCACGCACGCACGGTGCCGGCGTAGGCCGACATAATGTTGGCGTATGCATGGTTGGTTCCGGCATGTGATGGCATGATGTAGGCGTATGCAGGGTTGATGCCGGCACAATGTAGACACGTACACATATTTGTAAGCCTATACAGAGTCTGCTAACATCTTGAGCATTATATCTCTGATCTGGGGATTTTCCAATAGAACAGTCCCTTGCTCTTATTGAAAGATATTTGATATGCATCAGCTTAGTCATATTAGGTTGGAAGAACTAATCCTCCTAACCTATTTTAACCAAGATTTATGCATTATCGATGGAGATTTCCTGCTCAGCTTACGTATGATTTTTTTCAGGTTTTAGGATTTGTGCATAACAAATGTTTAATATTTAGTAGTCACTGTGTACAGATGAAGCCTTCCACACGACTCTGAATATCACTTGAACACACAAGTTATTTATTTCGTTGTCATTCTCGACCCATATTAGTTAGCAGAGAGGCCCCACTCAACTTGGATGGATTTAATGTTTCAAGTGATATATAAGTCTCCAGCTTCATATAATCTGATGCATGGTCTTGCAGTAGGTTAACCTAATTAGCTTAAATAGCTCCTGCCACTACATCCTTCGACAACTTGCACCTCAGATTTGCCTTTTCTTTCCTTCAATTTTCATGACTGTGACTTCGTTTCAGATGTCGCCACTCATTATTGGAGGAGTTATGTTAATCGAATTTCATTTATTTTTGGCAAAGATTTCAGACTCCTTTCACCCAATTACTTCCGAACAAACTGTCTCGAGCTATACCCCATCCTTCCATAACAGATCCACAAACTTGTCTGAGCAAGATCTGATGGGACTCTGATTTATATCCTACCAATCTGTATCACATCTAGATCATTCACTCTCCCAAGATAGGTCTATGGCAATGTTTAAATTTTTCCATGACCGACATTCTGAGCTTAGTTTCATACCGTGAAACATTTTTTACTGATTTCGACAATTCGATGGTACCTCCGACTACCTGACTTGATGTATTTTACTTCGATTATTTGCTGTTGAGTTTGGGATAAAATGAACATTTGATGAAGATTTTCCATGGTTTATGATTAGTTTTATTGGCATAATTTACACACCTTGCTGGCACTAATGACATCTCCCTTGGTTTGATTTGAAACTGCATGGTTCGTACATCCATCCATTATCATAACTATAATTCAGTTTGCTCTCAAAATCTTTCACATGCTCTATCATATCTTTGATGCAAATACCGAAGGCTGTTCCGTTCCCATGAGTTCACAAATGTATTTTTTCTTCTTGAACCTTAATTATTCATAACTTCTCGAATTCGAAGTCCTTCTGATCTTCATCGCGAATTCTTTTGCTTACAATCCAGATTTTCTATTGTTCATAGATACGATTTGTTTTCCCACTACCTCTGCTTTTTTAGTCGTTATGATTTTCCACTTAGATCTTATCAATTTCGAGATTTGCTTTCTTCCCTTGAACTTTGTTACATAAGACTGTAACGCGTTGACATTAGTTACCCTAAGCAGACATGCTTTTTCCTTCATCCAACAACGAATGATACCTCCCACTCTTTAGATTCTTGTTTTACCCATTCTGAGATGAGTGAAATTATCAACACTAGTAAACATTCGTTCGATCAGACTCCTATCATCTTTCGAGATTTCATTCCACTAACACCAGACAAATTTCTGAGACGAATTTTAATTTTTGTTACTTCTCTGACTAAACGTGCGGCTCCGCTTGATCTCAACGTAGCATTGAATCCATTCTCGGTAACCGCCCTACGGGGGAGTCTGCATTAACTTCGCGTTGGGGCTCCGGTGGAACATGAAAGCAAATAATAATAATTCTCGGTATGCAGCTAACTGTTAAGTTGAATAAATGTTTTTTCGCATAACATTAGGCCTTGCATTGCTCGTCTAGGTCATCAACTGTGTATATGTATGTGTATAGGGCGGTCTACGTATGTGTATGTTAAAGCGTATGTACTCGTTACAAGAGTTGAAAAATGTATAACAAACATTTTAAATTCAATTTCAAAATTTTGATTTAAAAGTTTTGTTATACATTTTTGAACTAGTGTAACACGCACATACGCTTGAACATACACGTGCACGTACGTACAGCCCTTTACCCATACATACACAGTTGATGACCTAGGCAAGCATTGTTAGGTCTTATGTTTTGCGAAAATCAACGTGTGATCAACTTATAATAGCTAGCTGCATACCGCGAATGGAGTCGGTGGTGCGCTGAGATCAAGCGGAAGAGACGAACGTTTCGTTATAGATTGAACAGAAATGAAGATTCAGATCTCGAAAATTTGTTTAGAGTGTTGGAAGAATAAATCTCGAAGATGATTGGAGTCTGATCGAACAAATATTGGCGAGTGTTGGAAATATCAGTTATGTAAAACGTGTGTAACAAGGATCAGAAAATGAGATCATTCATATATGAAAGAAATAAAATAGAAGTCTGCTCTGGGTAACTGATGTTGACTCGATACAGGCGTATGTAACCAAGTTTTGGGGAAATAATAAAGCCAATCTCGAAATTGATATGATCGAAGTGGAAAATAATATTCATGCCTGTGATGAAGCCGAGGTAGTGGAAAACTAGTTTTATTTATGAACAGAAGAAAATCAGAATAGTATGCAAAAATTTCTCAATGATTATCAGTGACTTTGAATTGAAGTTTCGAATAATTAAGGTTCAGGAAGAAAAAGCAATACTTTTGTGGACTCGCAGGAACGGAATAAGCTTCGGTATTCGCATCGAAGATATAGAGTATATGAAGGATTTTGAGAGAACTGAAATTCAGTGATAATGGGTATGGTTGGATGTACGAACCATGCTGTTTGAATCGAAATACGAGGTAGATGTCATTGATGCCAGCAAGGTCCGTAAGCAATGCTAATTGAACAGAGATGAACCATGGAAATCTTTATCAAATGTTTATATTCTGCCAAACTCTAAGGTTATGCAATGAATTGCAATAAAATACATTAGGTCAGTTAGTCGTAGGTACCATCGAATTGTCGGAATAAATTGAATATGTTCCAAGAAATGAAACTAAGCTCAGGATGTCGCTCAAGATGTGATGCAGATTGGTAGAATATAAATCTGTCCGATGAGATTTTGCTCAGACAAGTTCGTGATTCTGTTGTTGGAGGATGAGGTATAGCTTTAGACAAGGTTTGTACGAAAGTGATGGGGTAACGTTGGTCTGTAATTTGCGCAAAACATAAAATGAAATTGAATTGAACAAACAAATCCACCAGTAATGTGTGACGACATCTGAAACAGTCTTGTAAATGAAAATTATGAGGAAGAAGAGGCAAATCAGAACCGCAATTCGTCGGAGGATGTAGTGACAAGAGCTACTGTAGTAAATTAGGTTAACATGGTGCGAGATCATGCACCAGATTGTATGAAACTGGAAACTTGAATTACTTGGAACATTCAATCCATCTGAGTTTGAAGATGGGCTTCTCTGCTAAAAAACATAGGTCGAGAGTGACAACGAAATGAATAACGCATGTTGAAGTGGTATTTAGAGTAGTGTGGAGGGCTTCAGATGTATACATCAATGAAGGAACACCATACATAGGGTTAGGTCAAGTTAGGTTTTTGATGGGTGTGAAAAACATAAGTGAAAGTTATGTAAATCTGTCGAAAAAAATAATTAATCCTATGAAAGTAGCTGAAGCAATTGAACAAACTATGTAAGTTACATATGCCATATGGATGGAATTTGCTAGATCAAAAGTAAGAGTATCTAAACTGCAAAGGATAAATTAAAATATTGAGTTGAGTTAAGATATGTTATGCATAAATCCTAAAACACTCGATAAATCATACGTAAGCAGGAAATTTTGATCAATAATGAATAATTCTTGGTTAGTATAGGTTAGGTTGACGAGTTCGTTGGACCTAACGTGACGTGAAGCTGATCCACATTGAATATCTTGTAACAACAGCAAGGGACTTTGCTCCAATAGAAGAAACCCAGATCAGAAGTAAAATGCTACAGATGTTGACAGACCCTGTATATGCAAATGTGTCTACAACCCTGTATACGGCAACATCATGCCTCCAAATGCCGGAACCAATCTTTTATTCGCCTGAAATTTGCCTTCATGTGCCGGCACCAGTCCTGTATATGCCTGAATAATGCCGGCACATGCCGGCACCAACCCTGTATACGTCAACATTATGCCGGCAAATGCCGGCTCCGACTCTGTATATACGTTTAAATGTGTGTGCAGGGTGTGTGATCTTGAAGAAAAAAGCTACGTAAAATTTTATGTGGAGCAATTTGAAATGTACATCGCAAAGCAAAATGACTAAATTCCATACATAATAATCAAACTTGACTGCTAAAATATATAAATATTGGTTAGGTTAGGATGGGATGATTAGATATTTGAACCTAACATCGCGTTTAACTCATCCCCATTGTGGAACCTTGCAACATAAAATGATTGTTCCTCTTTCTCTCCGGAACCTACATGCAGAGTCTCATCTAAACGTGTAATGGAGAAATTATTGAAAATCTGAAGCCTTTACATCTGAAAAACGATATTTGCTGGAACAAAGTTAGAGTAGTGTATTCTAAATGCTAATGTTGAATATAATGCCTTAGTTGAGAGATTCAAACATATCAATACTAAACATCTTCATCAAACTTTATTGAAACCGCATAACTATTGGTTAGGTTAGGTATTGATGCATCCGACAGTGTATGTAAACACTTTTTGCA
>SDVV010020795.1:0-13254 GCA_016164225.1 Gammarus roeselii | reverse complement strand
CTCTGGTAGCAACCACATCGACCAGTGAGGAGCAACAGCTGTGTAAACACAGGTTTAAGAACTGGATTAGTGTTCTCTGGTAGCAACCACATCGACCAGTGAGGAGCAACAGCTGTGTAAACACAGGTTTAAGAACTTGATTAGTGTCCTCTGGTAGCAACCACATCGACCAGTGAGGAGCAACAGCTGTGTAAACACAGGTTTAAGAACTGAATTAGTGTTCTCTGGTAGCAATCACACCGACCAGTGAGGGGCAACAGCTGTGTAAACACAGGTTTAATAACTGGATTAGTGTTCTCTGGAAGCAACCACATCGACCAGTGAGGAGCAACAGCTGTGTAAACACAGGTTTAAGAACTGGATTAGTGTTCTCTGGTAGCAACCACACCGACCAGTGAGGAGCAACAGCTGTGTAAACACAGGTTTAAGAACTTGATTAGTGTTCTCTGGTAGCAACCACATCGACCAGTGAGGAGCAACAGCTGTGTAAACACAGGTTTAAGAACTTGATTAGTGTTCTCTGGTAGCAACCACACCGACCAGTGAGGAGCAACAGCTGTGTAAACAAAGGTTTAAGAACTTGATTAGTGTTCTCTGGTAGCAATCATATGACCGAACAACATGAATGACAAGAAAGCCATATTGAATGTAGATGTTTGAATTTACTTCTTCACCTGGAACGACCTCGGTGCCAGGGCCGATTAGAACTAAGAACCAAACCTGTAGGGCACATGGAAATCAAGAGAACACGGGAGGAGGGAAGCTAGGCATGCGCTAGTCACAAAGTGCAGGCACCAGACACATGAAACAGCACGTCAAGACAATGAGACTGTAAGCGTGCATGCCAGTTACAAGAAGAACAAATAGCAAGGATATCAAATGGGGTTAAACATGATAAGGGAAGACAAAACTACAGTGAAAATGCAGTACAAGAACTGAAATAGAAACAAATACTAGAAGAACTAGAAAATTACAGATACTTAGCTACATATTAATGGATAAATGGATAGCTACCTTCATATTGATGGCTGACTTGTAGAATCCTCTCATTCCTTGGGAATTTGATTTGTAAACATGCCTCTTTATTATTCTTGGCCTTCTTCATGAGCACCTTACCTCCATGTTTCCTGTTCTTGCTTTGTTTTTGTGCCACCAAAACCTGTTATTGTATATTGTGCCTTGTATGCTTCCTGGGCACTTGTGAAGAGCTGTAAAAGCAGGAGAACTCTCCCATGTTGACCACCTTATTTTTGAAGCCGGCAAAACATATTTTTCACATGCCGATCTGGAGGGTCCCCAACCTGTTTACCTGAAATGAACATAGCTAAGTCACCTGTACTGTCAACACCTTACCTAATCAAAACCAATTGTGCCCATTTGATGCTTGCGCAGACAATGCATTATGCAGAAAAGGATAAAACTAAATATTCTTTCACACTTCCTGCATCATCAAAAGGAACTTGATTAATCTTCATCATTAAATAACCTTTCCCAAGGTTTTGACAAATCTGTAAGTCAGTGTAAACTCTAAAACCAGCTTATTGTATGTGCTTTTCGCCTAAAAGTTGCGAACATTTTAATTGAAACTGGGCTTGATGCACCATCGTGTTATGGGGTTGATGCACAATCGTGTTATTATTATTATTATTATTATTAATAAATCTTTATTTCCATCATCTAGCAATGGGTTTTCAATACTTAGGTCTAACACATCAAACTTTTTTTTTTTTTAATGCAGTTTTTGAATTAGCGAAGCGAGGAATAAAAATGAATTTGTGACAGCACATCTCCTGTCGACGGCCGATTTGTAGCTACTTCGTGTTGCAAAGCAGTTTTCACAATGTGTGCTATATTTTTAAGTGAGAAACTCATGGGCATGGGATTGATAAATCCAAAATTAATGAATACATCGCAGCTCATCTCTAGTAGGCGGCTGGCTTGTCCTTCATGGAACCAAATGGGATACACAATATACCATTAAATAAATACCAACACCTATATATTCATACTAATATACATATACATGCATATACATATATATATACATATACGTGTACACATACAAATACACACATATACGCGTACACACCTACATACATATATGGACGACAATCGGTATAATTAAGTGGGGGAGTACAAAACTTGGATGGACGGAGTTCTCCAAGAGAAGAATAGAGAACAATGTTTCCTTTTATGATGGCGATTGCAACTTGAAAATGGTACGGTAATTGGTAGAATTCATTAATTTATTTATATTTGTATCGAAATTACTTCTGTGAGAGAGAGCGGCTACATATTATTCATCGACAGACGGAGCACACTTTGAAAGGATTGAGACGTTGAAATAGATGAGACGTTAGTTAACAGCAAGGGCAATTGGCAGGGGCAATTGTTGATTGGTGTGGAGATATAATAACCAGTTACAGCTAAGTATCAATGAATCAGAATAATCCAATGCTGGAGTGCACAAGTCGGATGAATATACTTCAGTTGTAGGAGACAAGGTAGAGTATTAGCTTATAAGGCAATGATTGTATCATCAAAAGTGGTACGGTAATTGGTAGAACCAGTTCAATGAGTGATATTAAAATCGAGTTAACATTTGTCGAAGTTAGAAGCTGCCTATCGTTCCTCGAAAAAACTGAGTTTGTATTTTAATTATAATAAAACAAACAGGAACATTTAAAACATAGAAATTGACAAAACGCTAGTTACCACTGTTGGTATTTGGCAAAGATAATTGTGATCGGTAGCAACATAGAAAACATATGTATCGTCAGAGTAAAAACGATAGTTATGGGCTTGATGCACAATCGTGTTACGGGTTTGATGCACCATCGTGTTATGGGCTTGATGCACAATCGTGTTATGGGCTTGATGCACCATCGTGTTATGGGCTTGATGCACCATCGTGTTATGAGCTTGATCCATCGTCGTGTTATGGGCTTGATGCACCGTCGTGTTAGGGGCTTGATGCACCATCGTGTTAGGGGCTTGATGCACCATCGTGTTATGGGCTTGATGCACCATCGTATTACGGGCTTGATGCACCGTCGTGTTACGATCTTGATGCACCGTTGTGTTGCGAGCTTGATGCACCGTCGTGTTACGGGCTTGATGCACCATCATGTTATGGGCTTGATGCACCATCGTGTTATGGGCTTGATGCACCATCGTATGTTGAGATTGATGCACCATCGTGTTATGGGCTTGATGCACCATCGTGTTATGAGCTAGATGCGCCATCGTATTACGGGCTTGATGCACCATCGTGTTATGGGCTTGGTGCACAATCGTGTTATGGGCTTGATGCACCATCGTATTACGGGCTTGATGCACCATCGTGTTATGGGCTTGAGGCAACATCGTGTTATGGGCTTGAGGCAACATCGTGTTATGGGCTTGATGCACCGTGTTATGGGCTTGATGCACCGTGTTATGGGCTTGATGCACCATCGTATTACGGGCTTGATGCACTATCGTGTTATGGGCTTGATGCACCATCGTGTTATGGGCTTGATGCATCATCGTGTTATGGGCTTGATGCACCATCGTATTACGGGCTTGATGCACAATCGTGTTATGGGCTTGATGCACCATCGTGTTATGAGCTTGTTCCACCGTCGTGTTATGGGTTTGATGCGCCGTCGTGTTATGGGTTTGATGCCATGTCGTGTTATGGGTTTGATGCCCCGTCGTGTTATGGGCTTGATGCACCGTCGTGTTAGAAGCTTGATGCACTGTCGTGTTATAGGCTTGATGTACTGTCGTGTTATGGGCTTGGTGCACCATCGTGTTATGGCCTTGATGCACCATCGTGTTATGGCCTTGATGCACCATCGTGTTATGGTCTTGATGCACCATCGTATTACGGGCTTGATGCACCATCGTGATTTGGGCTTGATGCACAATCGTGTTATGGGCTTGATGCACCATCGTGTTATGGGCTTGATGCACCATCATATTACGAGCTTGATGCACAATCGCTTGATGCACCATCGTATTACGGCCTTGATGCACAATCGTGTTATGGGCGTGATGCACCGTCGTGTTGTGGGCTTGATGCACCGTCGTGTTGTGGGCTTGATGCACCGTCGTGTTGTGGGCTTGATGCACCGTCGTGTTAGGGGCTTGATGCACAGTCGTGTTATGGGCTTGATGCACTGTCGTGTTATGGGCTTGATGCACCGTCGTGTTATGGGCTTCATGCACCGTCGTGTTCGGGGCTTGATGCATTGTCGTGTTATGGGCTTCATGCACCGTTGTGTTATAGGCTTGATGCACCGTCGTATTATGGGCTTCATGCACCGTCGTGTTAGGGGCTTCTTGCACTGTCGTGTTATGGGCTTGATGAACCGTCGTGTTATGGGCTTCATGCGTTGTCGTGTTATATGCTTGATGCACCATTGTGTTATGGGCTTGATGCACAATCGTGTTATGGGCTTGATGCACCATCGTGTTATGAGTTATTTCCACCGTCGTGTTATGGGTTTGATGCACCGTCGTGGTATGGGCTTCATGCACCGTCGTGTTAGAGGCTTGATGCACCGTCGTGTTATGGGCTTCATGCAACGTGGTGTTATAGGCTTGATGCACCGTCGTGTTATGGGCTTCATGCACCGTCGTGTTAGGGGCTTTATGCACTCGTGTTATGGGCTTGATGTACCGTCGTGTTATGGGCTTCATGCACCGTTGTGTTGTAGACTTGATGCACCGTCGTGTTATGGGCTCTATGCGCCGTCGTGTTAGAAGCTTGGTGCACTGTCGTGTTATGGGCTTGATGCACCGTCGTGTTATGGGCTTCATGCACTGTCGTGTTATAGGCTTGATGCACCATTGTGTTTATGGGCTTCATGCACCATTGTTTTATGGGTTGGTGCATCAAGCCCTCGACTTATATTTATTACGCCACCAACGATCCGACCTGTGACCGGATCGTTGGTGGCGTCTCGATTGGTTGCTTTTCGTGTGTATGTAGATTTCATGCAGATCCGGCATGTGTTAGGATAGACAGAGGCATCATCGAATGTGTGCGTAGGTAAGGAGGGAATGCTGTGATGCATTTTTGCTTCGGGTGCAGGAGTGGATCTGGTTGGTGTCGGGTGTTGGTGGTGGAAGTCAGTCGGACCTTTCAGAATTTGATCAGCTGCTTGCTGCTGTGGGTGCAGTCTCCAGGAGGCAGTCTGAAGTGTTCAGTGAGGTTGGATGCATTGTCTGCTGTGGGAGGTGTCTCTGCTGTTGGGAGTGGTGCTGTGCTGTCTGTGGAGGAAGTGGAGATTATGATTGAGGTGAAAGTAGTTGGGTCTGCTGCTGTGGGTGGTGCAGTTGGGGGTGGCCTATCTGTAGAAGATGTGATGAGTATAATTGAGGAGTGTCCAGTTCAGTGAATGGTGAGGAGATGCATTCAGAGCTGAGAGAGCAGGATGATCAGAAGCGTCGTAGGAAGTATGTTGTTCTGAGAGGTTTTGGGAAGTGATACTGAAGTAGTTAAAGGTATGTTTGATAGGATCTGTGGAGTTCTGGATGTTGGTATGATTGATCTGAGTGACATAAAGTGTCTGAATGCTAATGGCTTTGAAAAGTTTCAAGGTGCAGCCGAGCAAGCATTCTCCATTATGCCCCTTCAACCTTCTTTCCGAAACCATGGTGGGGCCGAGAGGTGCAAGAAGCAAGAGATGAGCGTGAAAGGCTATACAATGCCTACCGACGTGCACGGCCTCCCAGGAACCGAGTATCGTGGAAAAGGGCATCTGCTGTATACCGAAAATTTCGAGTGGAGAAGAAACGTGAAAGCTGGGCTCAGTTAGTCAACACTAATAATCGAAACTCCCCCTCTCCCAAGTGGTGGAAAAAATCCAACGTATCCAGGGAAAACCCGAGCGATCTAGTAACATCCTTCTAGACGGAGGCAGAACTTATTCTTCCCACGCGGAAATCGCAAATAAACTAGCTCAGACTTTTAGCCTGATATCGCTATCAACAAACTACACGGCTGCTTTCCAACGGGAAAAGGACTTGCAAGCAAGTGAACATCTTGACTACTTCCATACTTCCAGAAGCGAAGAAGCCTACAACAAACCTTTCTCCTTCCACGAAATACAGTGCGCCATAGACCATACACGTGAAACTTCACCTGGGCTAGACTGGTGCAAGTCAACATGATCAAGAATCTCCCAGATGGCGTCCATGAGCACTTATTAAAGGGGTTCAACACTCTGTATTCAAACTCATATCTTCCCGATCAATGGCGGGAATCTACAATTATCCCGAAACCCAAACCCGGGAAATTCCACGGCGACCCACATGACTACCGCCCCATCGCTCTTATCAGCGTTCTCAGCAAGACCATGGAAAGAAGGATAAACACGCGCCTTGTCGACTACCTTGATATGCACGCAGGCCTGAACAGCATCCAGTGTGGCGGCCGCAAGCGCTACTCTACGACGGACCACCTTGTAAGACCGGAATCTGACATTAGACAGGCAGTTGTCCGCGCAAAACAACGTGGCTTCTATATTTTTTGACGTGAAAAAAGCATACGATACTACCTGGAAATATGGCATCATGAAAGATCTCCACCGCAACGGGCTGAGAGGCCACTTACCTCGTTATATCCACCAATTCTTGCAAAATCGCACCTTTAGGGTGAACCCTTACACCCTCTGCTGTTCAGAAACATCCTTGATTTTTGGGTGAATTTACACATCCGTATCTCTTTCGTTTGAAGACACACAACAAACCTTTAGTAGCAAAAAAGTATGTAGATTTCGTTTTCATGCCAATTGCGCAATCAGATTTCTAGTCTATTTTTTTTACATACTTTTTTTGGCTTGAAAAAAGTAATAATCATACATTTTTGAAAATCGGAAATTTATGGCCAAATATTTGTTTATGGTCTAAAAATTAACGAATAGCTATTTGTGATTATCTTAACTAGTCCCTAGCTATTTGTATGTATTCAGTTTCCAAATAGTCAGTCCCTCCATCAGTCTGCAGTAGGTGTCACAGGTACTTCCGGAAGTAGGGCATCTTCCTGTGGATCCTCAGGCGTATCTGCCTCTGCAACAGGTGTCACTGGTTCTACAGGAACATGGACATCCGGCTGCGGCTCCTCTACATGCACTTCTTGGATCTCGTCGTCAGAGTCCAATGCTATGACAGAATCATAATCGGGTTCGGGGGCGGCCAGGCCAAGAACCTTCCTTATGTAGCTGTTCGTGTGCCCAGCCGTCGTCTCAAAGAACCTAGGGGGAAGAAATAGCTCTACCGCCTCAAGTACAGTGAAAGGCTCTGGCACGTCAGCCGACAGACCCGGGTCCACAGGATTGAATGGCAGGGGTTCCAATAGAATTTCTTCTCTATAAACTGGTTGCCAGATTATCTCTGGTACTGTATTTGGAAACAGTCTTTCCTGCTGCTGTACTGCCTTCTGCTGTTCCTCGCATTTTCCTCATCAGAAACTTCTTGATCCGGAACTTCTTGAACTGGAACCATGCCCTTTCCTTTCCCCTTGGCCTTTCCTTTCCTCTTGGCCGTTCCTTTCCCCTTTAATTTCACCGCCTGTTTTGGTAAAGCTTTCTTCTGTCTGACCCTTACGGTGTTGGGTAGACATTATTGAACTTTAGCAAGGTTGTCGTCATTGTCTCAATCACTTGATTCATAGTGAGTGGTCTGGCTAACGCCTAGTCTTACAACTCTCTAGGATGGGCGCCGAGAAAGCACCTCTCCATTAAATATTGTATAAGGCAAGGCGTCTTGTCCGTCACGCCGCTGCTTGAACCACTTTCAGCTATGTCAGTAGCTGAGGGTTCCTGGAGGACACAGTGCTGGTAGTGGCCTCATAAGTGGGTGTTTCGTGACTTCCTCTGTGACTTCAACCTCAGCAACAATGGCTTCCACAGTTGGCTCTACAACAGCTTGCATAGTATCACTCGTAGGTTCTTGGACAACGTCCAAGTCAACGTATTGAGTATCAGAACTGTCAGGTAATGAGAATGGCTCCTGTACAGTTACATGAGACTCTACAAAAGTCACGGAAGGTACTGTCCGATAAATTTCAGTAGGCCCTTCAGCATATCCCTCCTCAACATTGTCATAACGAAAGACCGGGTCAGTGTGTATCAAGTCATCGTCATCTTCAGAATACTCAATATTGGATTCGTCTATTTCTATCATTTTCTCTAGCTCTTCTTGAGACAAGGCTTTACGAGCCGTTGTTGTAAGTGTATCCCTGCATCACTTTATATTATTGTTTTTATAATTCCGTAATTTTTAATTTACATATGAAAAAAAAGGGAAGAAAATATGGGACATTAGAAACCAAGTACACAAAAATCACAAAAGTAATGATAGGCAAGTAGCAAGTGCATTTATAAATAAATATATTAGCACATGCTTCCAGTGTTATTTATGCATGCATGATGTGTTATTTATGTGTGCATGATGTGCAACTATATAATAAGGGCAGAATACCAGAATGGGAAAAGAGAAAAAGAACATAAGATTAATAACATGTCACACTCAACAATCCACATATTATAGTTGGAAAACGGAATCAAATAATATAATTGAATAAATAAAGATACAAGCACATAAATATGAAATCATGCATTGCAATACACACTTATTATACTGTATTAGCTGGGCTTAAGAGTCCACAGCTGACGGTGCGCGCGGCAAGAGTTCTGCATTGGATTCTGGGAACCCAATAGAGGGTGCCGGCTATTATACAGGGCTTGAGCTCGTGAGACCACAGCCGATGGTGCGCACTTGCTAAATTGTTTACAGTCTTATGGCCTTGAAATAAGCTCGATAACGCCTGAACGAACACTTCAGGAATAATGCTGGGACGAAAACCTTAAAAATGGTGTCAGATTTTTCAAAACTGAAAGAAATCTAAAGAAATTGGATTCCGGGGCCCAGCAGAGGGTGTAAGGGTTAAGGTCAGCGACACCCTGCCACCATCCTATCCGCAAGAAATGGGCGTCCCCCAAGGAAGCGTCATCAGTGTCACTCTTTTTATACTCAGAATCGACTAGAGAGCAGACATTCTCCCGCGCGACGGAAGATTGTTTTCATCACTATACATGGACAACTTACTAATAAGCTACAGGCACCCTAGCCTCTTGAAAATTCAACAGGAACTCCATAAATGTCTAAACCTAGTCGGGAACTGGGCCTTCTTGAACGGATTCCGATTCTCGCCCTCCAAAACGAATAGCATGCACTTTACTCTCGTGCCCGGCGCACACCTAAGACCAGCCTTAACGCTAAACAACTCTCCGCTAGTATACAAGGAATAATCAATAAAAATTCCTTTGTCTTGTGTGGGACCCTAAACTCACCTGGCGACCTCATTCTGCAGCCCTGGAGACTCGCTGCAAAAAAGCAACTGGACTTATCCTCTCTGTAACATCTTTGAAATTCGGAGCCGATAAGGACACCGGCATGACGTTATTCAGAACATTAATACGCTCGCGCATTGACTATGGAGCAATCGTTTACGGTTCAGCAGCCAAAACCACCCTTGAACCTCTCTTCATCATCGTAAATAACGCCCTGTGTATCACAACCGGTGCGTTCCGTTCCACACCCAGCGAATCCCTGAACGCGCTTGCTAACGAGCTTCCTCTTTTGCTCCGGAGAGACAAACTCTCACTACAGTACTATTTCAAGACGAGGAGCTTCATTAAAAGCCCAGCACTCAGTGACGTCACCAACATTCTCGATAAACGCCTCCTTGCGGCTAAGAAGAACATATGCCCACCCTTTTCTCTATGTGTGAACAACCTACTGACCTCCGCTAAACATCAGTCGCAAAGCAATCAAACCTTCATTCTCCTATCGAATTCTTCAAAATCAACACACCAACGTGGATGATCAGACCGCCGCTGGCCAACCTAGATTTGCAAACGTACCCCAAAGCAACAACCCCAACCAACACGGACCGCCGAGAATTCTCGCAACTACTTGATGAACAGTACTCTGAGCACCGCCATAAATACACTGACGGCTCCAAAACATTTGACGGAGTGGGAGCTGCCGCTGTAAGCAAAGGGATCTCACGTTCGGCCACCCTTCCCCAAAAAGTCTCTGTATTTTCTGCAAAGCTGCACGCACTCGACTTGGCCATCTTCATTACAAAAAGTGACCGCCTCCCCAAATATGTTATATTTTCAGGCAGTCTGAGTGTTCTCACCCAGCTAAAAACTCTGCACTTCTGGAAAACAGTGTCAACATAGGGGCAAGCAGTGTTTCAACACTGGGCCATTCAGACTGGAAATGTCCAATGCAGATCAGAGTTGCTCCAAATAGTGATCCTCACGGAGTTATGGAAAGTTTATTAACCACGGAGTTGCATGTACTTAACAGCACACTCTGCGGAGTTTTGTATAGACGCAATACCTCTTCCTGCGGAGTTGTTGGGCGGGGGGGGGGGAGGAAGAGAGGTGTACAGACGTGGTTGTGGAGCAGCACAAACCCTCTCACCTCAGCTTCCCTCCGATACTGACGTGCGCCTAGCAAGAGACCTTGAGAGTCGAGACTGCCTGTTCATAAGCAGTGGCGTAGTTCAACAATACGCCGCTGCTTGGCAGTGGCGTGTTGCCTTCAAGACTGCCGGCTTCAAGCAGCGGCGTAGTTCAAAATATACGCCGCTGCTTGGCAGCGGCGTGCTGCGTAAAGTGTGTATGCTGCGTAAAGTCGGCCTTATATACTTAAAAATATCATCAAATAGCATGCTAGGGTCATGAGGTGCAAGTGCAGTTACTAAATATAAACATGTTTGACACTAAAAAGATATACACTATTGGGTACAAAATGTTATTAATTAACGCATGTAAAGCCGACGATTCTATCTCTTCAACTGTGTGACCTATCAGCATTTTTGTGATATTGAGTCATCATAGGCAATGCGGAAAGTGTTTACGAACCATCCCCCCCCCCTCCCAATGTAAAAATGTCTGAGGATATTTTCATGGAGATATATCGAAAAATTTGAAATTTTCTGATTATTTTAGTCCAATCCAATGTTCTATGCCTTACGACCAACAGCACAAAATTTTTAGAAATGGAAAGGGCAAAAAAGTGCGCCAACACTGGGCCTTTTACCCTACCTATCGGTTGACAATTGTTTTTTGCATCTGGTCTCCATACTGATTGGGTTGGTGGATCTTCATGTTCCAGTTCACTAAGGAGCCCAGTCCGTGTCGTGGTCTGTTCATCCACCTCGGCAGTTGATGAGAGAGAGATCTCTGGCCTGGCAGGACTTGAGTGCACAAGAGTTTCTTGGTAGAGGGATGCTCATTCTGTGCTGGCGTTGGGCGTATTCAACACCTTGAACCACCAGTATCGAACATATGCCATCCAGAGTCGTGCTCAGTATGAAGAACATCTCATTGGTCAATTCTGCAAGTGCCCTATGCTCTTTCATTCATACATCCGCGATAAGAAGAAGGATCGTTTATCTGTTGGTCCTCTTCATGCTGCTGGTGGCGAGTATGTTGACTGCCCGCAGGTTATGTGTGAAACTTTTGCTGACGCATTTGTGTCCGGTTTTTGTTGCTGATGCTCCTCCAAACCCTGCTCCCAGTCAGGTCTTTCATGGAGGAATGCCTGATCCAGTTTTCACTCATGCTCAGGTGCTTGGTGTGTTGTTGGCTCTAGATGCTTTGTCGGCAATAGTTGCCGACGGTTTAGATCTTAAACTCCCAAAAAGTTGTGCGGGTGCTCTGTCTAGGACTTTGTTAATTCTGTTTCAGAGGTCATTACTTGGTGGAATTCTTCCAGACCTTGTGACGGGAGTCAATTGTGATCCCCTTACTCAAGGGCAAATCAAGGTATGACCCTCTGAACTATAATCCTGTTAGTCTGACCTCTGTGTGCTGCAAGAGTTTGGAAAAGATTATTGTTTCAGGTCTGGTTGAGTTTCTCAAGTGCAATGAGATTCTGTACCCTCACCAGTTTGGATTCTGTCAATTTTGGTCTACTGGGTATCAGCTTCTTTTGGCGTATTTGGATGTTTCGGACTGGGTGGATGATGGTTTTGAGTGAATATTGTGCTGCTCGACTTTTCTAAGTCATTCGATGTTGTATCTTATGATGTGTTGATTTACAAGCTGAGGGAGGTGGGAGTTGGTCCGGTTTTGCTTGACTGAATTCGTTCGTTTTTGGCTGGTCGTTCTATGAAGGTCACTGTTGGTGGGTGTTGTAATGGATCGAGGAAGGAAGATAGTGGTGTTCCTCAGGAGTCTGTACTGGGCCCTGTGCTATTTCTGATCCATGTGAATCACATCACAAATGGAGTACTGTACTCTTTCAAGTCATTTGCTGATGACTACAAGATGTACCTTCGATACAAGAGGGTGAAGGAGTCTGCAGTAGCTGATGTCTTGTCTGCAGTCAGATCTGGATAGAGTCAGCGCGGTTGATGCATCTGGAAACCTCAGGCTGAACTCGTGAGAAGTGCATTGTGTTGAGGTTTGCCGAGTGGTCTGGCGAGGATCCGCTGGCTTGGTGATACTTGAGTGGTATTAATTGAAGTTTGTTCAGTCCCGCAAAGACCTAGGTGTGGTGGTGGATGTAGAACTGTCATCATGTCAGAGTGGTTATGGATAAGGCTTCAGGATTGGCCAACAACCTGCTGAGATCCAACGTTTGCCGTAGTCCTCACTTCATGGTGTCCCTCTTTGTGATGCACAACATGCCTGTCATGGATTATTGTTCATCGCTGTGGAATGTGGGTTTTCTTGGGGACTTGAGGTCTTTTTCTTCGGAAAGCCCTTGATGCGAGAAAACGAGGCCAAACCTACAAGCTTTTGATGCCAGCTTGTAATACTGACATCAACAAAAGGTTCTTTGGGGCTCGATGTGTTCTGTTGTGGAACAGCCTTCCTAGTTTTGTGATGGAATGGCTGCATTTAAGGGGTTGCTGGCGGAGTTTCTGGGTGATGCTCTGTTTCAGTTTGTTTAGCTTTGGGGGGATTCTTCTGTAGCATGTTGGTCTTGGCTTTGGGTTTGCCTGCCAGGTGCTCCATCTCCTTGTATGTGGCACTTGCAATTCTTTTTTGTGTGTGTGGGTGGTCCGATTTTTGTTTTAGTGTGTGGCAGGTCTAGTATTTCTCTGTCTTGGGTGTTTTTGTGGTGTTGGGGTGGTGCCTGTGCAGGTTGTGGTGTGTGTGTGTTTGGTGGGTTGCACATCTTTGCCTTCTACTGTTGTTCACGTTCTGTGTGGTGCACGGTGATCTATATATGTGT
>SDVV010020794.1:0-13254 GCA_016164225.1 Gammarus roeselii | reverse complement strand
GTCCACTACCCAGTTGATCTGCTCATTGGAGCAGATCATTACTATGATTTTGTTTTTCCTGAAAAACAGGATGAAGGAATTACAATAATATCTTCAAAGTTAGGAGACCTACTGTCAGGTCCCATAAATGAATTTCAAGACAACACTCAAATCAATGTGATAACTGCACTCAAGGTAGCAGTGTCAGACGAAGAAGCAGAAAAGGATGTTGACCTATTGTGGCGTTTGGACACAATAGGGATATCACCGGAAGAAGCACACCCGGATGATAAGGCAGCTTGTATGAGCTTGTAACGTAAACGTGGGGTTGGGTTTTTTCGACATTTCATATGAATACGAGGAACAAGAGTTGTTACTAAGCTATACCCAAACGGCTTTGTTCTGTCTTTTCTTACTATTAATAAGAACTTTATTGGTGATCATCAAACCATTTTTCTGTAATTCTGTTTGTAGAGGTCTCAGAGTTAAATCTACTACTAAGATCTATCATATCCTTCTTCCTATCTAACTCTTACAATAAGCGTCTTACTCAATTTGTTGTTATTTCAAATGATTTTCGCCTGCGGTTCATCATCTCTTTTCTATTGTGGTGGAATCGGACTGTAAAAAATCTAATTTTAATAACATCATCTACAACATTGCTTTTGGCGGCTTTCTCACTTCGATGTCCATAAATGATATATATTTTGGCAAGCACTACAACATTTTATTTTTAACGTGTCGAAATAAGACTGCAACAAAATCTGAATGCATCCCATTTGAACATGAACAAAACAACTCAAACTTCTCCATCAACTGCTAAAAACTCTAAAAGAGGAACAAATGATCAACATTGAATTATTTGGTCGTGTTGAGCACGACATCAAAAACAACGTTACCAATGTTTTCCACGAAATATGTCAGATTTTACCAATGAGAAGGAATATTCCGGACTGTCAAATAATATCACGAGAGAGCTCCATCATCAACGTTCAGCTTCATTACAAAACAATTCAACCCACGTGATATCGGGTACTAAAACATGAAAGAGAACCTCCTTAGCGTGCAAATAAATATGGCAGACAATTTTTTACTCACTGCGCAAGGACTGTAACACCAACTTGTTGCACAAGTTACGAGACTTATATCATTTATCTGGCTTCAATCTGCTTACAAATAATGGCATGCGTAGTACGGGAGGTGTTTGTTTGCATATAATAACAGGCTGACTGTAGGCCCTAACTCCGGTCTCTCGTTCATCAGACTTGGAATTGAGAATATTTATGTCGATATTTAATTTCACAATGAAATTAAAATAACAGGAATGGCGTACCGTAATGCCTCTGAAATTCATTTTTTTCTGTATATATACATGAAATTTCCATAGGTATTAATATAGCTCATGATAAATTCCATTATTGGCGATTTGAACATAGATCTGCTAAAATATATCTTAGATCAAATTCAGTTACTGTCTATTGTAATAATGTCCTTTCACATGGTTTGTACCCATTAATGACATACGCCTTTACAACTGCTGCATCTGTCACTCTAATAGATAACATGTTTACAAACGATGTTAATTGTATAACTCCTGAAGCTGTGACCATTTCAGATGTCCCGACAATTACCCAATTTCTATCCAGATGCCGCATTTGCACAAATACCGTAACCCGCTTGTAATTATGCCATCGTAAATATAGTGACTGAAATATTCAACATTTTAAGGAATTGCTGAGAACTTACGGCTGTAATGATATAATAGCCAGGTCACTCAAATGAAGCTTTCCCACACTCTCATAGTATGCTAAAGCTGTTCGATGTGATTTGCCTTGAACAAACCACGAATCGGTGGAGAACTCCGGATTTAATTGTCTTAAAAAAACAAGGACTGTTGATTTAAAGAAAATTTCCTCAAGCATAAACTTGAAAATAAATGTTCCACAAGAGCGCTGACGACTGGAAAGCGTGAGAATAAGGCTCAAAATCTGATTTAGATCTTTCAAGGAATGAGCAAAAATACTGAAAAATCATTAGTAGCCTTCATGAAAAAAAAGAAGCACAGCAATTCAAATTCAATTGTTATCGTTGATGTGGTCATCACTGATCCACGAACGATTTCATGTGCCGTCAATAATTATTTTAATAGTATAACTGACACTAAAGTGAAGATGGCATTAGCAACAACGTCTCTTTTGTACATTATCAAGAGAATGCAATTGCCGAACAGCCAATCGTTAACTCTGCGGCCAAACCGTTGTTAAAGTAATCGTAAACGGTTTAAAAAATAGTAGCACTACTACAGATACAGATACAGACATTAGGCTGCAGCTCCTATGAAGAGGGGTGGCCGACGGCATGGCGAACCTCACCCCCCTCATACGCTCACACTCACACAACTTAGCTCTTTTGTGCTAAAGGGTCCGGCCGGTACCCCCTCAACATACAATCTGGGTCACGAGTTCAGTCCGAGGATCCGTCGTCAGCAGCAGGGCCCGACAGTTTTCACTGGTTTACCCCCGCCGCGTCATAATGACCGTCCCCTCCATCCACGACCATCCCGACAGCGGGATGCCAAGGGCGGGAAAGCACCTCAGAGCAGCGTTAAAATCAACCATTCACAACAATTCTCCACTCACACCTGTTCATTGCACGCTCTCTCGCCATCTCCACATTCATGTCTCTCCTTCCCAACGCCTGCTTCACACCATCGATCCACCCAAACTTCGGTCTACCTCTAGGCCTGCGACCACTCGACTCCTCATTCATCACCCTTTTCACCAATCTCCCTTCATCCATCCTCTTCATGTGCCCGAACCATCTCAGCAAACGCGAATCCACTCTGTCCTCCAACTTCTTTACCATCCCTGTTCTGATGTGAACCACGTCGTTGGTGATCCAGTCTCTCAGCTTTATTCCAGCCATGATCCTCAGACATTTCATCTCGAAAACATTCAACCTTCTTCTCTCCTCTGCCCTCACCCCCCAAGTATCAGCTACGTAGAGCCCAGTTGGGACAACAACACCCTTATACAGCCCTCTCTTTGCTTCCATTCCCAACGTCCTACAGCTCATTACACTCTTTAGTGCACCCGACACTTTACATCCCTCCTTCACTCGCACCTTTACTTCAGTTTCCACTGGTTCAGGTATCTCCACATGGGAGCCCAGATACTTAAAACCCTGAACTCATTACTTTCCTCTTACCCACGTTCACTCGAAGCTTCCTCCTCTCACACACTCTACCAAACTCAGATGCTAGCCTACATAGCTTCTCCTCTGAATCCGCAACCAGGGCCGTATCATCAGCAAATAGCTACTGGTTCAACTGCCAACTCCACTCATTCGCTTCCAACAGTTCCAAGTCACGACCCAGCACACTCGCGTTCACCTCCCTGACCACTCCATCCATATAGAGGTTGAACAGCCAGTAAGACATCACGCAGCCTTGTCTCAGTCCCACATTCACTGTTGACTAATCCCTCATCTCGCTTCCCCCTCTGACACATGCTCGGCTGTCAGCATAGAAACTCTGCACCGCTTGCAACAAATGTCCGCCCACTACATACAAACGCGACAACCTCCACAGCGTTTCCCTGTCAATCCTATCGTATGCCTTCTCCAGATCCATGAAGGCCCAGAACAAATACTTTCCTTTGGCAAGGTACTTCTCACAGACCTGTCTCACTGCAGAAAGCTGATCGGTATACCCTTTGCCACTCTTAAAGCCACACTGTTCCTCTCCAATTGCGTAGTCCGTACAGTCTCTAATCTTTTTGATCAGCACTCTTCCGTACAACTTACCAACCACACACAACAGACTGATACCTCTCGAGTTGCAGCATTCATTTTCATCTATTTTACCCTTATATAGCGGAACAATGCAGGCACTGCGCCACTCAATCGGTACCACGCCTGCCACAAAACACAAGTTCAGTAACCTCACCAACTATTCGACAATCGTTACTCCACCCTTCTTTAGGCACTCGGTCGCAACGCTATCCAAGCCTGGTGGTTTCCTTGCTTTCATCACTTCCACCGCCTCCTGCACTTTTTCCCTGGTAATGTCCGCAACAAGTATTCCTCCCAAAACTGGCATCCAAGCACCACCACCTACAGCAGCAATGTCAGCCTCTCTGTCATCCTCGACATTCAACAACTCATCAAAATACTCGGCCCACCTCTCCCGTACATCACCACTTTCCAACAACTACTGGCCGTTTTCATCTTTCACCACTTCATTTTTTCCGGTCTCTCCCTTTCTCACCCTTTTCACCTCTTTCCTGAACACCTTTTTGTTCTCCTCAAAATTCTGGCACAACCGTCTGCCCCACCTGACATCAGCGTCCCTTTTGGCTCTACTCACCACCCGCTTCACCTCGTTTCTCCTCTCTTTGTACCTTTCACAAGCCACCTCCGACTTCACCTGCAACCACTCCTCAGACGCTCCTCTTTTCCATGCCACCGCCAGTTTGACCTCCTCGTTTCACCACTCGCAGTCTTTCCTTCTGCACCCGCCCACTCGGCGCGCACCACACACCTTCTTCGCACATCTCAGCAACGCATCCCTTAACGTCTCCTATTTTTCCTCCTCATCTCTCAGGTCCTGTTCTCTCACGTTGTCATATTCTTCCTTCAACGCCTGCTGGAACTCCTAGGCTCTACTTTTCACATCCAGTCCACTACCTTTCACTACCTCTCTTCCTCCTCCCACTCGTTTGTTACCCTTCCGCTTCTGCTCCACTCTTAATCTACCTCCCACCAGCAGATGGTCAGACACTTTTCCACCCTCCCCTCTCAACACCCGCACATCCAACAACCTCCCCACTACTCTCCTCGATATCAGCTCAAATCCATCAGTGCTCTCTCCACCATTGCACCATGGGCCATCCTTACCCATGTGTACTTGTGAATATCTCGCTTTTTGAACAAACTGCTCCCGACCACCAACTCCTGCTCCATACACAGACCTATCAGGTTTTCTCCACTGTCATTTCCACCGGGAACGCCATACCTTCCTATCACATTCTCCACTACTACATCTCCAACTCTCGCATTAAGGTCACCCAGTACAACTACATTGAAGTGACCTCCAAAACTCTCAATACACTCACTCAGGTCAGTCCAGAATTGCTCCCTCTCCTCTTCACACATCTCGCTGCCAGGTCCGTAAGCACTCACAAATGCCCATCTTTCTCCGCCTAACTTAACTTTCACTCACATCAATCTTCAGGACACCTCCTTCCATTCGGTAGCGCTACAAGCCAATCGATCACTCAATATCAAGACCACATCTTCTCGTGACCAACCTTCCTCCACACTAGATTTTCTTCCATTTACCACACCAAACTCACATTTCAACTTCGTCTCACTCAGCGCCAACACATCAATTTTCCTCCTCAGCAGTACTGGCTAGCATAAAATCTCAATCAATGTAATTAAAGCGATATCTTGGATCATTGTAACTCCCTTGACCCAAATCATCAATAAGTCACTCCAGCAAGGAATTTTCCTCATGCATTCCAAACCGCGTAAATAAGTTTTGTTTATTAAAACAAAAGCCAAACTAACATTAAAAAATATATCCCAGTATCAGTCCTGCCAGTCATAAGTGAAATAATTGAGAGTGTTTTTTATACTTGATATACTCAATTTGTATCTAACAACCTACAGTGCAAAAATCAATATGGATTCCAGGCTTTCATGAATAAAAACATGGTTTGTAAATTTAATTCGTGACGTTATTGATGAGTTAGCTAGTGAAAAAGTCACTGTTGAAACATTTATAGACCTCAGCCGAACTTTCGTTCTTGTGAACCATGAATTTTTGACAGCGAAATAACAGCATTGTGGAGTTCGTTCCACTGACAAAAGTTACATAAATAGTTTCATTCATGATAGAAAACACCGAGTGAGTTGGAATACACGTTCATCATCTGTCAGCACGATTATTGTAGGAGTACCGCAAGGGTCGATCCATTGACCATTGCTCTGTTGTATCTACTTTAATGACATAAGAAGCACCAGTGAAAAGTCAACCTCTGTAATTTTTGCTTACGATACTACAGTGTACTCGACCGGAAAAATCATAATGCTGCTTTTTGGATTTTTTTCTTTTTAAACCGGTTCACATCCAATAAGTTGACGCCAAATGCCGACAAGACGCATGTTATGCTATTTTCTAGAAGCAAAATTGTCATTCGAAACACCCAGGTCAAATTGAAAGGTCTACCAATTATAAATGTAGAAAATCAATGCTTATCGGTGTAATAGCAGACAAGAGACTTAGCTGGGTGGAATGGACATGTCGCTTCTGTTGTCGGAAATTTTTCTCAATCGTGTCATCGCTTACAAAATTCTAAATTATCTAACAAACTCAGCCAAAAGTATTTTGTGTTACAACCTTATTCATCACTTTTTGACACACTGTATGAGCGTGTATGCTTCAACTTACTACACAAATTAAGACCTATCATTATTTGTCAAAAGCGTGATATTAGGACTCTAACACATCCTAGCTAACGTGATCACACTCTGCCGCACTTTTGTCAATGTAATATTCTCTCAGTGTCACATCATTTTTCCAATGCAGTGTTTGCTTATGAAGCTTCGAATCGCTTAACATCTTTGAGTTGAAAACCTCCTCTGGTGATGGCCTTCTTAACACTGTGTCCTTCACGAGCATTAGGCCGTTCGTCCTGGCTATTGAAACTGAACAAACATGACATTGCATGAATCTTAGGTACTCCGTTATAACTAATGCAACGGAACTGGCACGATACATCATCAGGTTAACATTGTTCGTCCGACCTAACAATACTGTAGATACACACTTGCAAGTCTATAAAGTTGTTCGATCATCCTATTATATGCCAGACTTAATCATGCTCGAACGTTTGGCTGTTAGTACTGCCTATCTAATCTGAATGAGCCTACTTATTCTATGATACGAATTGGGTAGATACATTTTGTATTCGTTCATGATAACATCCTTCTCACCACAATATTTTAATTAATTTTGGTGCCAGAAATAAATATCGTAATTCAATTGACAGTATTTTTAGATGGTGATACCTATGAATAAATTGTTTAAAATGTGAATCACAAACAAACAAACGAAAGGTTCAGCCACTTTCTTAATGTAAACTGCTTCACTATGGTTTAACATGCTTTTTTTTTCTTAGATGTTTCATAATTCATTTGTTTACTTCCAGTTAAGATAATACATTTACGTTAACTACCATCAATTACTTGCGCAGTAGATGAATGATTTTTTTACTACGAACACCATTACAGGCAATTTAAGTTCAGAAAATAACTTTAATTTGCGACAAATGCCTCACATACTTTCATTTAGATTATTTAACAGCGCATGATTGACTCTAGTAGGAACTCAAATTGCAAAATTGAGTCTATCCATTGCTAATGTAATCCAAAATAAATATTGAATGAAGTGGCTTGATTTGATCTCCATATTTTTAATCCGCATACGTTGAGCAACTATAGGAGATAATACTTTATAACATGCGGCTTATGGTATTCTAACATGGTTCTTTATAACATTCGGTTTATGGTATTCTAACAACTATAGAAGATTGAAGATTTATAACATGTGATTTATGGTATTGAAGATTGAAGATTTATAACATGTGATTTATGGTATTGAAGATTGAAGATTTATAACATGTGATTTATGGTATTCAAACAAGTGAATACCACGTTATAACATGTGGTTTATGGTTCTAACGTGGTATTTACTACGAAAAACGAGTATAAGTGTCCAAATCTTTTAGTATGAACATTGTAACGCAAGTTCAATACTCGGTCCACGGACTCTGAGAATCGACTTGATAGATTTCAAGGGCTAACCAATTTTCTGCCTTGTAGGACAGTGACGGACGATTCTGGGTCACACTTTCGACATGTGAAGAACATTTATAGGAGGAATGCAATCACAAATAGAAATCTTAATTCATACACAAACGGGATGGTATTCTTATATAACATTAAAATTGTACGTATATATACATAATAAATTTCAATTAATTATAGCGGACATCAAATCAGATTAAGTAATCTTATAATGTTTATCACAACATGTACTTATTTACACGATTCTTACCGGAACATGTCATGGCTGAATAATAATTAAAAGAAATAGAAAGTGCATAATACGTCTGCCTTACATTCAAATGGCACAAAATATCGAGGTATGTATTGCTATACTGAATGAAACAATAGCCCTGAATTCTTATTCCGATTGGGTGGCGAAGTTGTTAGGGTATGTGTGGGTCAAAGTAAGTTTGGGAGGTGACAACATATATAATGATACGAAAAACATTATTCCCATCTGTTTGCATCTTATATTTTTTCCATCAATTCAACTTTAATAAATTAAACACTGGTTGATTGAGTTGGCGATAATTTAATAATTGATTTGAAGCAGTGCGGTCCTGGGTCATTGCAAGGCAACAGTGCCTTATTGGGTTATTGCTGGGCAACGGTGCCTTATTGGGTTATTGCAGGGCAACGGTGTGTTATTGGGTTATTGCTGAACAACGGTGCCTTATTGGGTTATTGCTAGGAAACGGTGCTCTATTGGGTTATTGCTGGGTAACGGGGCCTTATTTGGTTATTGCTGGGCAACGGCGCCTTATTGGTTTATTGCTAGGCAACGGTGCTCGATTGGGTTATTGCTGGGCAACGGTGCCTTATTGGGTTATTGCTGGGCAACGGTGTGTCATTGGGTTATTGCTGGGCAACGGTGCCTTATTGGGTTATTCTGGGCAACGGTGCCTTATTGGATTATTGCTAGGCAACGGTGCCTTATTGGGTTATTGCTGGGCAACGGTGCCTTATTGGGTTATTGCTGGGCAACGGTGCCTTATTGGGTTATTGCTAGGCAACGGTGCCTTATTGGGTTATTGCTGGGCAACGGTGCTGTATTAGGGTATTGCTAGGCAACGGTGCGGTATTGGGTTATGCTAGGCAACTGTGCGGTATTGGGTGATTGCTAGGCATCGGTACCGTATTGGGTTATTGCTAGGCAACGGTACCGTATTGATGTACTGTTAGGCAACGGTGCCGTATTGGGTTATTGCTAGGCAACGGGGCTGTATTGACTTAGGCTAGGCGACGGCGCCGTATTGGGTTATTGCTAGACAACAGAGCCGTATTGGGTTATTGCTTGGCAACGGTGCCGTATTGGGTTATTGCTTGGCAGCGGTGCCTTATTGGGTTATTGCTGGACAACGGTGCTGTATTGACTTAGGCTAGGCAACGGTGCCGTATTGTGTTATTGCTAGGCAACGGGGCTGTTTTGACTTAGGCTAGGCGACGGTGCCGTATTGGGTTATTGCTAGCCAACGGAGCCGTATTGGGTTATTGCTAGGTAACGGTGCCGTATTGTGTTATTGCTAGGCAACGGGGCTGTATTGAGTTAGACTAGGCGACGGTGCCGTATTGGGTTATTGCTAGGCAACGGTGCCGTATTGGGTTATTGCTAGTCAACGGAGCCGTATTGGGTTATTGCTAGGCAACGGTGCCGTATTGGGGTATTGCTAGGCAACGGTGCCGTATTGGGTTATAGTTTGGCAGCGGTGCCTTTTTGGGTTATTTCTCGGCAGAGGTGCCTTATTGGTTTTTTGCCTGCCAATGAGTAAAGGTTGTTGTGAAAAAGAAAATAAACTTCATCTACTGTTATCAACTTGTCTTATATATGGAACAATTGAGCTATTATTTGACAGCATGACATGAAGTTTCTTGAAAATAATAGGATAATACGTTAAAAAGTATCTAGACTTAGTTTTCAGATTTCTGTGTCGCCCAGACAGTTTGGGCTGCCGCAACGTGTCCACACGACCATAGCATGTCGCTGGACGCTATATTCCATTGTCGTCATTTCTGGTGAGTTGCGGGCCATGTTGGTTCCTTCCTGTTTATTTATGTCTGGCTTTGGACTCGCCCATGAGCAACAGTAAATTGTGAGGCATTGACGTGAATTTCATCATTTCTGCCTCGTCTTTCAATGTTATGTGCTGCAGTATAGCGTAGCTCTGTAGCCGACAACACGCAACAAAGCCTTGCTCTGCTGCCAGGTGTGTCCATCATCAAAGAGGTGTGTTGTGTTGTTGTCGGCGCACATTTGCATGCAGCCCGTTGCCATGCATGTTAGTGTAGGCGATAACCACGCACCTTATCATGCATGGTGGCTGCAGAGCAAGAGTTGGGTGCAGGGATATATTGTCACGCAGCATTGTCAGGACATAAATTATGGACATATTATCGGTCAATTTGTTCACATCATCCGCTAACAAGGAACATGCATTGACAATCATGTGCATCGATTGTATTTGATTGGATTTTAGTTCGAACGAGAAAAATTGTAATTATTGACGTGTTACGTTCTAATAATTTGGAAATTTACAAGCCAAATACCCAGGACAACCTGATAACTCTCAGACTGTGTCCAGTAGACTATCTCAGTTGCGGTTTGCCAATGGTAACCTCAGGGTTAGTGGAGTTACCCCACGTACCCGATGGTAGCTGAAATCAAAGTGCTTCGAGTTACCCCATTGATCAAAATACGCATCATTTCTCCGAAATTGGATATCTTGAGTAACTCTCCACGTAACACTGAAAACCGAAGGGTCGCGAGCTTCACCAACATAGAACGCATTACAATCGTGACATTTTAATTTAAAGGCCCCGTCCGTTGCTTCCTGATCTCCTCTTTTGTCTTATAGCTTGCACAGTTCACTTTTAATTAGACGAATAAAGCCACTAAAACAATTAAAAGTGAACTGTGCAAGCTAAATGACATAAGAACAGATCAGGTACGAGCGCGGACGTGGTCTATAAATTAAAATGTAACGACTGTAATGCGTTCTATGTTGGTGAAACCGACGTTAACTGAAGAAAAGAGGGTAGAACATCATAGAGATGTGGAAAAAAAAAGTGCTGTGTCGGATGTCTATCAACATTGTAGAGAAACTGGACTAGGAAAAAGGTAAACGAAAGAGGAAACTGTTAGAGAGTGTAAGCACTATTAAGAACAACGAAACAATCAATACGTCAATAGATCTTGATGACATTCACCACCCATTCATACGACAGTAATCAAACTGAGCTGCAAAATTCTTGTTGACTTGCATATATCTATTATTTAAAGCTCGTATCAAGTATACCAAGGTTTACCTCTTTAGACGGAACAATTTCCTGGAAAGTGCTTGACAAAATTGGGGCGGTACAACGCCCCAATTTTGTCAAGCACTTTCTCCTTTCGAAGTTGTATGTTCTTTGAGGATACTATATCTGAGACCTGAAGCCAATTTTAATTCGGTTACTGAAGCGGTTAAACAAACCACACAACACGCGTTCTCCAAAATCAGTAAACAACACCAATTTATCTCTTTCTTTACTAAAACTGATCTCAACATACTTCAACAGCTCGCTAAGAAGCCAGACTTGATTGCTATCAGCCCAGATAAGAGCAGGGGAGGGGTTATCATGAACAGAGAGGGCTGCAACTCGAAAATGACTGAAATTCTTTCAGACAGCACTAAATTTAAAAGAATCTCCAACATCTTCAAATTTAAACAGTGCCTCCGTAATGAGGACAAAATCAATAGATTTTTGAGAAAATTTCTCATTAACAATAGCATCTCCCAGGCCCAATAAAATGAATTATTTGCAAGCGGTTCCAATCCTGGCATTATGTATGGTCTCCCAAAAATCAATAAGGAAAACACTCCACTTCGACCGATCTTGGCGGCTTACGATACCCCTACCCACTCTCTTGCGTAGTTCCTTATCCCGATTCTTCAACTGCTTACTACTAACGATTATACCATGCAAAATTCCTATAAGTTCTATAATGAAATCACTAAATTCTCATCTAATACCCCCCTTCTTCATGTCGAGTTTTGACGTGACGTCCTTGTTCAGTAACATCCTTCCGACGAAACCATCAACATCATTTGCCAAATCCTCTCAAATGCACATGATCACAGCCATAACCTCACCTAAGTCGAGTTTAAAGAATTTCTCAACTTGGCATGCAAAGAATGTTTATAAATTTTTGGTGATTCAGCTTTCCATCAAAGTTATGGAGTGCAAATGGGATCTCCATTGGGCCCTACTCTGGTCAATGCGTTCCTCTGTCACTACGAAACTATTTGGCTTAACCAATGCCCGGCAGAGTTCAAACCCATATTCTATAAAAGATACGTCGATGACACTTTTGTCATCTTCACTGACCAATCCTATACTGTGAAATTTTTAGATTACCTGAATATACAACACGCAAAGATTAAATTTACCGTTGAGACGGAACAAAACAGCTCCATCTAATTTCTTGGAGTCAATGTTTCAAGAAATCAAAACAACAAGATACATTTTGCATGTTTAGGAAACTGTGCCGAGGGTTTCTTGAGGAGATATCTACGAATCCTTTCCTAACACTGACTGCCAACAGGAGAGCAACTTTCCTAGCCCTCCCTTACTATAGCTCGGACTCAATTCCTATTTATACTAAATTACTTAACACACTTTCGGATTTATACCCTCAAGTTAATTTCAATTTAGCTCTAAAAAAATCATTTAATATTAAATCGTAGATCCGCTCAAAAGAATTGGTGTCTCTGGGTGTGCGTTCAGACCTAATTTTTTGTTTCTCATGTGACAGCTGCCAGGCGTCATAAGTCTGTTGCACAAAAATGAGATTCCGTGAAAGATTGGACCAACATCTAGCAACTTATAGCCGAACAGGACAACCCCTTTCTACAGTAACACACTCCATTCCTCGTAAGCACGCGGAGGATCATATCAATCTATTTGGAAGCAAGCATTTCAAAGTCATTGACCAATCACATAGCAGCCTCCTCTACTTCCACTAAACTTTATACTGTTTCTAGCATCAAATCAGAGCAGAGCTCGCCTCAACCTAAAACTGGTTATACTGGACCAAACACGTCTCCCACCTCACACCGTTTCTTGCCTCCATGATGAGCTGCCCCTCCTCTTCTATCGTGGCACTAGGCTCTGGACTATCAAGTACCCTATACTCCCCTTCACCGTTTTTTCGGAACCCTCTGTTTGAAAAAAAATATTAAAAAATACCAATACTTTTTGGCACTTTAAACATCGCAACTGATGATGGGAGTTCAGTCCCGAAACGTTTGGTCATACGTACCTATCCTTCCAACTACAAAAAAAAAATTGCTTCTTCCAATATTAATATTAATTTTAGCCCCCCCTTTTTTAAAGGGGTTTCTT